>VZRH01003847.1:380880-418605 GCA_013397555.1 Urocynchramus pylzowi | reverse complement strand
CCACCCCCCAAAATCTCATCTATTATTTGAGCCAGGCTTCTAACAAAAAATCAACAAACACCTTTATAATTTAACCACAAAAAAAGATAAGACAACCACAAAACTTTTACCTTCACCGAGGATAATACAAGAATCAATTTCACAATGCGACAAGAAGGTTGTCAACCAGCAGCAGGCAGCCCACATTCCTACGGGAGCCGAGGGAAAAGAATTAACTAGTCATCAACAAGAAACAATTCTCTCCACCACTGACCTAGGAGAAACAGAAATGCCTTCCACTAAAAAAGAACAAGATGATTTACCATCACGTCCAAGGTCCCTGGGGTCCCACGAGTCCTCAGAATCCCCAGAAGTCTTATTTGTGGTAATTGATTTAACTACCTATAGCTGCCTTCTTATTTTATTTAAGGAAAAAAAAATCTTGGAAACCAAACACCAAAAATTTTGGTGTGTAAGAAACCTTACACTGGAAAGTCAAAGATTCAGCATTTAAAAATTGAAAAATTCAGAGCATCTATACAAATGCAATTAAGACCTATGGACATTTGTATGAGAGTTCTAGTGACATTAACTCAAACTTTTGTTATCGATTGGATGTTTAAGCTTGCAGAATTACACATTCATCCTGTGAAAGGGATGAAGAGGATGTGAGCCACATTGTATCTATCTGTTCTGCAGCATATAGTGGAAAATATGTACTGGCCCTGGAGTGGATGGAGAAGGAAGAAAATGGGTTATTTTTTTAGTTTCATCAGCTAAAGGTTGTGGTACAGGTGTGATATCTATTTCTCCATCCTCATGAATTGTCTAGTAAGTAATTTTCTTATAGGTTAAATCTATGTGTGACCTTTTCTGTCAAGAACCATGATGCATACGTTATTTGTTTGTAAAATGCTGTAAAAAGCAGTGCAGCTTCCAATGAGTGGGAGTGAAGCTCCCAACAGCTATAAAGTACTAATTTCTCTGGCACTTCAGAACATAGGTATCTCAAACAAGGCTTACCAAATTACTAGGTACTGATGGATGATCATGTTTCATCCCCTGGACCTGGACCCTGGCATTAACAGTGTCAGGACCCTAACATTACAGTGACATTAACTTGTAGAGAGACAACCCTATGCACTGCCAGCATCAATGAAATAAATGTGCTTGGGTGAGCTTCAGCTGATCAGCACAGCCCCATCTCTGTATTACCAAGCACCTCTTGAGTTTGTCTCTGGCTGCTTCTCTTAGTTCCAAAATGGGTCTCTACAAGTCTGAACTTTTTATGGTTTTTTTCCCTCACAGGTATCTTACAGAGCCCAGCAGGGAATTACATCCAACCCTGCCATCGAGATGGTGGCCATCTGGGTCTTAGCATTTCTGCTGTACTGCCCAGCCATCCTGTTTTGGGAGCACGTGGCCGGACACAGCGCGGTAGCGGTGGATCAGTGCTACGCCGAGTTCTTCAACAACTGGTACTTCCTCCTGTGTGCATCCACCCTGGAGTTCTTTGTGCCGCTGCTCTTGGTGACCTACTTCAACGTGCACATCTTCCACAGCATCCAGCGGCGCCAGCGGCGCGGCAGCGTGCAGGACTGCGAGCCCCCAAGGAGCGGCAGCCTGTCCTGGAGGCTTTGCGGCTTGCCGAGGCCCGGGGCACCGTCTCTTTCGTCAGAAGCAGAGGACAGTGTTTCTTCTTCCATGCGACCAAAGAAAGAGTCTTTGGGAGCTGACTGCTCATCTCCATCCAGAGACAATTGTGTAACCCCAGAAAATGACTTTTCTGTTTCCATCTGTGCAAAAACCAGATCAAAACTGCAGCGGGACAAGAAAATAGCAAAGTCTCTTGCCATAATTATCTGTGTGTTTGCCATTTGCTGGGCCCCATACTCCTTATTAATGATTATCCGTGGGCTCTGCCAGGGAACTTGTGTCCATAACTTCCTGTATGAAGCAACCTTTTGGCTTTTGTGGATCAATTCCTCTTTGAACCCATTTCTTTACCCTCTCTGTCATGTTAAATTTCGAATGGCTTTCCTGAAAATACTGTGTCACAAAAAGTTTGCAACATTGAGATCAGGTTCTTTTTAGAAGGAAGAAGAAAAACAAGGTTCAAGAGGAGCTGGATGAGGGATGTAAGTAGGCACTGTTTGAAATTAGATTTAGTCTTTTCCAGGAGATTAATCTAGTTGGAAAATCTAAATAAGCCTTCTGTGAAATGTCCTCCTGCAGACAAATGTGTATGACCAAGGTTTGTGTACTTTTCTCAGTTATTTGAATTGATCATTTAAAGGCTATTGCCTTGAATTGGTCATTTAAAGGCTATTGCCTTGGTCTGACTTTTAGTAGATAGACTACTGATAGTAGTCTCTCCACATTATCTTAATTCTGATTGCTGAAAATGTTGTCTTTAATCTCAGTACCTCTTATATTTGTGTTCACAGGTGATGTTAGTTAAAAATACAATAAAGTTGTATATTACCCATAGGGTCAATAGTATTCTAAAGTTGCTATCTTCTCTGTTCTACTTCTTTTGAACAATTTGCATTCAGAACCTGATTTTTGCCTATATGAAATATCCAATGAAATTTTGATTTTTGTTCCCAGGCACATAGCAGGATGACTTCCTTTCACTAAAGGTTTTTGGCCATCAGAAGCAAATAGGAAGTACTTTCAAAAACTTGGATGTTGGATGTATGTGCAGAAGTATGTTGGATGTATGGATGTTCTCTGCAGAAGGGCATAGCTCACTATATTTGCTCAGATGCAGCAGTAGAGAATTCAGGAGTGTAAAGCATTTATGTGGATGTCCAACTATTCTGCAAGAAAGCAGCCTTCTTCAGATGTAGTTTTTAGAGATCATAGAAAGAGAAGTATTAGTTCTTACTCCCTGGGGGTGAAAATCCAATTCTGTTTCTGCTACAAGCCCTCAGCTGGAGGTTGTGATAAATGGTACATTTCCTACACACTGTGTAAGGCTGTGTTTGTTTATCTGCATGAGCCCAGAAAATGGCTGGCCTGGATGGCTGCCTGCAGTATGTGTGGTAAGAGCTGAGACAGCTTGGAGGTGATCTTCTTTCAATACACACTTTCCATACTGTTAAGGATTATTTACTTGCAGGGCTCTGGAATTACCAGGTATTAACTTCCTTACTAAATAAACAGGTGTAACTTTAAAATGTAAATGATTTCTTTTCATCCCATGGTCAGTAAGTATAAGGCTAGGAAATAAATGGAAGAATGAAAACTAAAGAAATGTGAGAGGTATTTGGTGTCCATTTTATCTTCTGGGGTATTTTTTGGTGTATATTCATATAGTATATTAGTATATTTTACTTAACAGTCTTCTGAATGTTGTTCTAGGCTGAACTACCATTTAATCACAGTTACATGTTTTGCTATACTATATGATATTTTATACTCTTCTACTTTTATGAATTGCCCATGTATTCAGCAATGCAAGAAGCATTGTCTCTCAAATATGAGATGAGAACTCTAATATTCAATACAAACTACTTTGAAGAGCTGTTTTTGCATTTTTTGCATTTGAGCTGATTTTGGCCAGTGAGTTGAGCTTGTAATTACTGCTAGAAGTCAGTATTTGTGTATCTCCAAAGAATGTCAGAACACAAAACACAAGAGCCACTACACCCACCTGTTTTCTTTAAGCGTAGCATGTACCAGTCTTGCACCTGGAAAGTTTTTGTCATTCTTTTAAAATGCAACTTGTAAAGTCAGTAGTATTGAACACATACAAACAGATCCTTCTGTGTCAGCTTTTAGAGCAAATCCTCCTTAAAGTTCATAAGACATAATTTTTGACTGTGTCAGCAATACAGAGTTAAAGATTTCATTCTGGTTAGCTTATCAAAAACATATTTTTGAAATTTAGCTATTTCCATATGTAGATAAGGACACATAATCTTATATCTATGGCATGCTATATTTTTTTCTGTTCTTCCTCTTCCTTGTTCACATCTTTTGCTTTCTTCTCATACCAGCCTGGTCTCTGCCACAGCTCTTTGGTACAGGTCACAAGAGCTGATTGCTGGCATCAACAGAGATTTATTTCTAAGCTGATTGAGGCCTTATGAATTCTGCCGCAATGCCCTGTGCAAAGCCAAGGAAAAGCAAGTTGAGGTTAGTTGATACAAGATATGGAGGACAGGCTTAGGCATTCTGGGGGGCAGTGAAACACCTGATTCTGCCTCCATTTGAGCTGAGTTTACATGTTAGAAGTTGTCAGAATAAACACTCTAATGGGACTGTGCTTCTAGGTGCAAACTTGGTTTTAGAGGCATGGGCAGACATTTCAGTAGTACCTCTGCCTTATTTTTGTCAGCCTTTGCCACTGTACTGGGAAATAAGTTGTAAATCTAGCTGGTCTTATCTCCCTCACTTTTCCGGAGCTACTGTGAGTAAGATAGTCAGAAAGAAGCTGGTGGGAAAGCAAAATGGACTTTGTTTAGGTGAGGGGCTAGATTAGTCTCTTTATTCTTCTGATGTAGATATTTCCAGCAGAGAAAGGCACAGAATCATAGCATTGATGCTATGGTTTGGATTGGAAAGGACCTCTAAGATCATCTGTACTGGGCAGGGACACCTTCCTCTAGATTGGGTATCTCAAAGCCCTATCCAACCTGGCCTTGACCACTTCCAGGGATGGGGCATCCACAACTTCTCTGGACAGCCCATGTCAGTGCCTCACCACCCTTGAATTTCTTCCTAATATCTAATCTAAACCTTCCCTCTTTCAGTTTAAAGCCACTGCCTCTTGTCCTATCACCACATGCCCATATAAAAAGTCCCTCTCCAGCTCTCTTGTAGCCCCCTTTAGGCACTGGAAGGCTGTTTCAAGGTCTCCCTGTAGCTGAACAACCTTCGCCAGGCTGGACAAACCCAACTCACTCAGCTGTCTTCATAGGAAAGGTGTTCCTGTGCTCTGATCATCTTTGTATCCCTCCTCTGGACCTGCTTCAACAGGTCAATATCCTTCTTATGCCAGGGACCCCAGAGCTGGATACTGAACTCCAGGTGGGGTCTCACAAGACCTCTGTACATTGTACATACCCCTTACCTTTCATCCAGGCTGTAGAAACACTTGGAATTGTCAGGGGAAAGGTTTAGATGAAGAAGACTCTTGTGGACAGTGAGTGCTTGTGGGAGTTGCCCAAGCAAGCTGCATTACTGACCTGAGGAATGCTTTCATGCTGATGGCATCAGATTCTTCCTACACCTGCTCTGAGCCCATGCTCAGTGCAGGTGCTGCAAGCCATGGCTTGGGATCCATGCTGATGGAAGGCAGCAGTAAGGCTGATGGTTAGAGGGAATATCTGATACCACTGTCAGATGCAGATTTCACTTCTCCCTTGGACTGATAGAACCACAAAACCAACCAAAATTCAGATATGCACCCAAGACCAAAATCTAAAGTTGGCTAAAATACAGTGCTATGCTTTTTAGGAGGAATTTGTCTGGACCTTGGAGAGATGGCTTTTTAGTTTTGTTTGTGAACAACAGCTTAGTCCTTCATGAAAAAAATTCTTATTTGGTCTCTAACAGAAAGAATTCATGCAGGACCTGTTTCTGAGAAAGCTAAGTCAAGAACAATTAATTCTTACTCTATTTGTGTGAGGACCTTGTGGGCACCCAATAGGACTTAATTGCCATGACTAGACCTCCCCTGGACCTCCCCTCCTTGCATCAGCCTTGGGCCTAAGAACATCATTAAACTGGGGTGATCCTCTCCTGAGATACATGAGTGCTTGTAGGCTGCTCTGAGCACTGTCTTCTGCATTTTTTGAGGCCTTAACTGGGCTGCTGAGATTGGCCTTGGACCCAGCTTGTCACCTCGTGTTTTGTCATGTTCTGCCCCAGCCATACCTGGGGAACTGAAGCCATCCACAGCAGCATAGTGTGTGGTATCACTCATCTCTCAGAAAGAAATCACACCAGTGGGTCAAAACCCATCTGATTGAGGACTTCCCAGGAGGTTCTCAGTTCTGCCTGCAAAGTATCTCTTCTTCCCCCTGAACAATTCCAGATCCCACTCTTTACATTTTTTTACCAGTGCTATGCTAATACTTAATGATTACATCAATCTTCCCACAACTTGTATCCTTCAATGCTGCATTCTTTTTCCTTGCAGACTCACCACATTTCTTGAATTTCCTGTATCACCAGGTTTCCCATTTTGCAACAGGTAGTTCATGTTCCTCCATACTATTGTAGTGTTAATGGATCTGCTATGACACACATTTCTCTGTGCCTTGCTCAGCAGTTCCCCAGTCATATTGGCAAAGCTTTTTCACAGAACATAAAAGACATTTTAAGCCAAGAAACGCAACAAAATTAATCCAGAGCAGAAAACCCCATTTTTTTCCTTTGGTCTTGTTTTCAACTTGCATGCATTTATTTTAAACACAATGTTTTAGCAGCAGTGTTAATGAAGTGCATTAGAAACAGCTTTCCTAGTGTGAATAGGGTAAACTGGCATAAAGTGGAGTGGCTGAATTTTTGTGTGGTGAAAGTGGAACAGCATCATGTTATGAGAGAAGATTAAGGTGAAATTCAATTTTTTACTGTGCACACAGGGAAGTGGAAAAAGCAGACTATTTTGTATATCACTGGTAATCACAAGGTATTGTTCTCTGAAGACTTTCCCCCTCTAGCCCTTTGTTTTTGGGATCTGGCTACTATACTTCAAGCTGGATCAAACCTTCTTGCTTTTAAATGTTGGCACAGTGCTCTAATCTTTGCTTGCATGTATACTTGTTCATTTACTTTCTCTCCTTGCTAAACAACTCTGCCCAAAATTTTTATCTTAAACATGCCCGGGTAGGCTTAAATATGCCTGGAAAGCAGGCAAGGGTACATCTGCTGGCTTTCCTTACAATAGCTTCTCACAGAAGCCTCATTTTGGCATTTTTTCCTGTCGCTGTTCCAACCAGCATGTTCCTGCAGATGTCACTAGTGCTACACGGTTTTTTTAAACCTTGCAAATCCGTGGGTTTTTCAAAAGGTGCCATTTATGTGCACAATCCTACATGATATGACACCAGCATCTTCCTGCTAAAACTGCCACCAGATCTGCTGTATTACATCTAATATTTACTCTGCTGCAGGAAAGATTAGGGGAAGGCTTATTACCTTGGCAAAGAAAGGCAGACTTTAGTCACACAGATAATCATAAGACAGCACAGAACTTCTTTCTAAGTTGCTCTGCATAGAAATCATCCTGTGCTCAGAATGTGAATCAGGGCCTTATGTCACCCATGGAAAAGGAGAGAGAGTCACGGTGAGCAGAGAGGAGGTCCTCAGCATTGGCTTGTCAGAAAAAAAGTCCACTCTCTTCTGATATATGAAGTTTTTTTTTTTTTTTGTTTGGTTTTTTTTTTTCTCATTAAGCTATTTAAGCTATTCTACTTGTGGGCTCCTGCTAAAGAAGTCCATCTCTCGTACCCTTCTTGCTGCCCTTTGTCAGCAGCTTACTTTTGGGTTATCTTCAACTACCACTGAAGCTGCAGCTTTGGATATGAGTACTTGGTTATGTTTCTCAGTCATTTCCTATGGATCAGAGCTTTAGCTTTGCTAAAGTCATTGGGGATTTACCAAGACAGCCAAGTTGTGCCAAACAAGAATGGACTAGGCCTTTTCCTGATCTGTACAGTGGACAACTTCAAGGGGATCAGCTCAGCAGAGTTTTTGAGGATGGAGAACTTCCTCAGTAAGACAAATCTTGGTTCTAATGCTTTCCCTGGCATTTTAAAGATCAGAGCAACTTGAACTCTGTCTTGAACCTTTTGTACATGGGAAACTGTTTGTAACTGTTGAAATTTGTGGAGTTCCCTGCTGGGACATTTGCATTCAGCTGGTTCTGCTGCTTTTGACAAATGACTGCGAGCAGACTCAATCCTCAAGTATAAACAAAGACAGTATGTCAGTGCAAATGCCTTCTTTATAGGACATGAGCCAAATTAGTTTCTGGAATAAAGCCAAGGAAGTTAATGGGTATAGCCTCTGAAGTTTAAGGGTTTATATAATTTGTATTCTATTTCTGTAATAATTTCTGGTGTATACACATTGACCAATTTTCAGCTTGTTCTACTAATGCCATCTCAGGTTAACTCACTACCTGACTTTTGTGGTATCATACTGATGCACTGTTTCTTTCTGTGCTCTGTTGCTGGGCTGTTCACACTATTTAATGTCACAATATAATTTTTTCATTATTATACATCAGGTATAATGAAAGCAAATTGCACTGGCCTCTGACTCACCCCTTCTTACAGCCTTGCACCTGGTTTTGTATCCCTCCTCCTTACCATGCTGGAGGTACTGGAATTAGATGCTTTAAAAACCTGTATGTAAACAGTTGTAAATTTTGTTCATGATAAGGAATGGCAGTATTATTTTTTTAAATATTTTCCCCATCTAGCATTCAGATTTATGTCTTCCTTGGTACTTGAATCTGAGCGTATAAGAGACTGAAGAAAGAAGAGCTTATGCCAAAACTGAAGCAAAGTGGCGATTTCATATCTTTCCAAGATTCTTCCCATGTCTAGAGCTTAAGCCCTGGCCCTTGTGCAAGTTATTTCTTGTGAAGTCAGAGATCAGTTGCTCCTTGGTAATGTGGGATGGCCTATCTGCCAGGTAGGAAATTTGAACCAAATGGGGGATGTGAGGAGAAGTAGTTGCCTACTGAAACAGCAAACAGACAAAATACACCTCTGGTTTTGGGAAAGACCTTGAGCCATATTTGAGTGTCTCATCTCACACAGTTTCTTAGATGTTTTAAAGGATCTGAGTGAATCAATTACCACAGAGAGACGTAGCAGATTTCTTTGGATGTATTTTTAATGAGAAAGGGAGCCAGCAGAGGGACAGGTGCAATTCAGTGTTATGCTATATCCAGTTCTAGGCTGGAAAAGCTCTGAAAGTTTAAATAGAGTATTTTTTTTTCCTTTTCTCCTCCAAATTTGCTGTATCCTTTAAAAAAGGATGCTAGTAACATGGTTGTAGTTTACTAGACTGCCCATTTAAAAAATAGGCTTTTTTTCCCCTCATTTTTTGACATGTCAGCTTCGCAGAGAGGGAAAACTGTGAACTGAACTTTTGTGCTGCTGATAATATTACAGACTTCTGGCCAGGTCATGGAGAGGGTACTCACTCACAGTGGAGCAACCTGAAATCTCTCTGTAGTGATTAGTATTCCTGGAGTGTGTTTGTTTATTTCTTGGACTTGAAGCCTTTGCATCCTCTCCTTCCTTCCCCTGATCCTCCCTAAGCAAAAATAACCATTCTAGGAGTTCTTGTGGGTGCTTCCTGGCAGACCTTGCTGTTAAGATCTTTTCATCTTGGATTGTCTTTCTTTCTTGCTTCAGGCCATTAGCCTTTGCCTTGTCCCCTTTGACTGCCCTGCATAATTCCTGCCTCTCCACAGCTCTTCCCAGTTCAGATTTATTAATTGAAAGGGAAGCTGCCTCTGTGGCACCTGAAGGGCTTCTGGCTGAGCCTGAGGTGGGGCAGCAGCCTGCAAAGAGAAGTGGCTGCCTGGTGGCTCTTGCTATCAGCTGTGCTTTGCTGACAGTCAGGGCACTTAGCCTCCAATTTAGCTTTTCTTAGAGGCAAAAAGCTCCACAGCTGCACAGCTGTGAGGTGAATTTGAAAGCCATGCCCTGCCCTGGAGAGAGGAGGGCAGAGGTATGAGGTGTACAACAGAGAACCAAAGGAAGCACCTTTCCAGAGCTGAGTACCCTGAGCACACGACCCAGCCTGCAGGGTCTCCAGTTCTAAATTATCTTTGCATATAATGGCAAACATCGAGGGCAGGTTTATCTAACTTATGATCTTCCTCAGGCTTGCATGTTCCAAGCTGGGAAATGTCTTCTGATTCTTTTTTTTTGTCTCTAAATGTCAGGCTTTGGAAAAAAAAAAAAAAAAATCACCTCAAAACTTTTTGCTTAATTCCTGCTCTAATTTATAGCCAAAAGGTATTAAAGAGGAGCCATTTACTCCTCTTTAATACCTCAAATCAAGCTATGGATCTTGTCACAGGAGGTTCCCAGACTATAATTTGTTTATTTACTGATCAAGGGTGAATGTGGTTGAGGTGCTTGCTGGAAGGGTGAAGCATGATGAGGGTCAGCATGGAAGACCTTTGTCTGAGCATACACTTTGTCTGGGTCCTTAGGCTGCCCCATCACCCCTACAGTTTTGAGGTATATGAAGGTGCTGCAGCCCATTTTCTCTGCTGAGCCATTTATTCCCTCTCCAGTGTAATGTTCACAGCTCCAGCAACATGAGCTGCTAGTCCTTTAAAGCCTCTTTTCTTTCCTTTTTTTGTTACTCTCATCTTTAACTACTCTGGATGTGTCCTTAGTGCTGGGGAAAGCAAAGATATTTTTCCATCTGTGCGGTTTCATTAAGGGAACAGAAAGAAAAAGCAAAATTACCCTTTATTTATAACAAAAGATGTGACAGAAGGAAGTGAAAGACTATTTAACACTGAGTAGGGAAAGTTAAGTTTCTCTGGAAAGGAGGGAAGAGAAAAGGAGGCTGAGGGGAGACCTTATTGCTACCTGAAAGGAGGCAGTAGCAATGTGGGCGTTGGCCTCCTTTTCCAGGAAATGAAGGATGGAACATGGGGAAATGTCCTCAGTTTACCACAGGGGAGATTCAGGTTGGATATTAGGAAAAAAGTCTTCACTGAAAGAGAGATTAAGCATGGTAAGAAGCTCACCAGGGAAGTGGTGGAGACACCATCCCTGGAAGTGTTCAAAAAAGGGCAGATGGGGCACTTTATGTATGCTTTAGACAACATGATAGTTTTTGGTCAAATGTTGGACTTCATGATCTTGGAGGTCTGTTCCAACCTTACTGATTCTCTAAGTTCTGAAAAATAAATCAAAATACTAGCTGCAAGCCTATTTATGTTTCACAATATTTGTGATTATTGTGCAACGTGCGACTAAAACCCCACAGAAGGACAACAAAATGATGGAGTGCAGTTATCTATAAAAACTTCAAATATTTTGGCATGTGTTCCTCAGTCATACAGACAAAACTGGTATGATATTGTTTGATTATTCTTTATTATAGTGGCCCCATACCTCATAAATGATAAAGAGGAGTCTCCAAATTGAAGGGGGATATTTATTCTCTGCAATACAGAGAATAAACTGTCTCTGAAGCATGAGCGTTCACATGAATGCAGACTGCCTTTGCAAAGTTGGCTGAGAGCCACATTTAGTCATGACTGTTCTAAAACCTCACAACTTTTTAATAATATAAAGCCTAGACTTTTATCTGCATAAGTTTAGTAAATATTGATCAGATTAATGCTTGATACAGTGACACAGGGAGCTTAAGTTCTTCTATTTTAAGATCTTAGGTGAGCTAAGAGTTTAAGGTGATTTAAGGATTTTTAGATCAGTAGAAAATAATAAATGGTCTTTAAAAATCTAATGCAGCTTAGCTGCAGATTTGCAGGCCATCCTTCAGACATTTAAAAAAATATTAAGCCTTCCTCATGCAGCAGAGTTTGTGTCAAACCCAGCAGGTTTCAAAGCTGACTCTGTTACACATTATTATGTCCCTCTCAAAGTTTTCAACACCACTGAAATAACTGTTACCCAAAGTTTCATTTTTTCCCCCTCAAACATTCATGAGTTTGGGGATGCTGTGAGCAGTTTTCTTATGGCTTGGTCTTGTAGTGCCATCCTTGTAGGTAGACTGTACCTGGCATTGAATGGAGCCTTTCTGTTCCAAACTCTTTCCAGCTTCCATGGGAGGGGAAAAGAGCTGGGAAAAGAGGCTGACAAGGCCTCTAGCACCACTGCACAGAACTGCGGAATAATTTTGGTTGGAGGTGACCTGTGAAGGTCATTTAGCTCAAGAGAGAACACTTTAAATGTGTAAACAAGTTAACGAGTTTCACTTTTTATTTTTATTTTATTTCTGTGTGTCAGTTCTGATTCTCTGAGGAAGTGAAAGCAGAGGAAGCTGAGCCCTACAATCCACAACTGCTCTTCTGTGTGGAAGACTTCTAAAGCAAGACAGATTTCAAATGGAGGGGAGTGTTTCTGAGGCAGCAAAATGGGATCCACCACAGTGCACCACTCACCTCCTCATCACACCCTGCCCCATCAAAACGAGACAAGGGCTTTTCAATGGCCAAGGGGATCCTGTCAGCAGCCAGGAGCAGCTCCTGTCACCAGCAAAATTAATACCAATGCTAGTTTCTTAACATGAACTAATTTGAGTAATGTGGTTTGAAAGTTAGTTCAGAACATGTATTTTATGTAAAACCACAGCAACTGCCTGAAATCATTGAGTGGGAACTGAGGAAATCTTCATTGAGGGTTTTCAGAGTGACACTCTGGTCACTTTTTTGGGTCATCCTTTCTCACATCTTAACCTGAATTATAGTTAGCTTTTTGTGTCTCAACTCCTGTTGGAAACCTTTGCTTGAGCTGCAAACTTTTGCAGCTTGTTTTCCTTCCAGCCTGAATTTACTTCTGACCACTTTGTATGTATGGGTTCTGTCCCAATGCTTTTTATTTTAGCTAGGTCTCTTTTCGAAGACACATCCCCAGTCAGCCACCTTTTGTTATGCTGAACAGCCAGACAGCTCACATCCATTTTCCTAACCTTCCCACTGACCTCTCTGTGCCTCTTCCAGCTGGAAGGTATCTCCCTGAAACATGGGTGACCAGGATTGTAGCAGTTTTCCATATGGTATCACCTGGGCCTCATACAAAGACATGAATGCTTCCCTATTTTTACTGGAAATACCTCCCCTGCTGCCCTCATAGTTCCTTTTCAAAAAGGGAAATTAAGTGAGTCTGGCAAGGTCTACCTTTAGTAAACCCATGTTGCATTTTATCCCATATTGCTTTTACCTCTGCATCATTAATTAGACTCCCCACAGAACACTACTTTAAAGCCTAGCAAGCTATTCAAGTGGCTCTAATAGATCTGTAAATATGGGTCAATTTTTTCACCTTCTTAATTGGAGGTCAAACCCTTGTTCCCCAGTCCTATGGCACTGTCCACAACTTTATTACTTTACCAAAGAGACTTGCTAACAGAGTTGAAAAATCTTGTGGCAAAGCTTTTCTAATTTAAGGCAGGATATTATCTCATCCTTCCTATTCCAGCATGCTGGTCACCTTTGTCTTAGAGAAGCTGAACATTTTCTTTATATTTAATATTTAGTTTGGCTGACTTACCTGCACTTTTGTTCTTTCAAATTAATGACTTTACTTATAAAACTTCTTTTCCTATGTTCCCCATTTAATTTAGGCTGAGACAGTTTGTAATAATGCCTTAAAATATATTTTCTTTAATCATCTGTCTTTTATAGTGCCTCAAATATGAACCAAATCGAGTCCAGACTGTGACCTTCTGAATGAGGGTTGCTCATGAGGATGAGGATACTTGTTGGTCACCTCAGTTAATGATATTGTCAGACCATATTACCATTAAAAGCATTTGTTTGCTAACCCACATCTAGGCTGTCACAGTTTGCCATAATGACATTTCTGACAGCACCTAGCTCTGAGAATGTAGGGTATACCCAAATCTGGTGATGAAATTTGGAAATTTGATGTCTGATCATTGGAAAATGCTTCTGCTTCCCAAAAATGTTGTGTTGGTTTTTTTTTTTTGGTTGTTGTTGTTATTATTTTTGTTTTGTTTTGTTTTTGTTTTGTTTTGTGTTGGGTTTTTTTTTTTGTTTTGTTTTGTTTTGTTTTTTTCCTCAAGCATTTTTTGTATGTTGGTGCCATCATTTTTTAATTATTATCACTTTATTTCTTCTCATATTACTGCTTCCGAAAGTCCAGGGTATTTTTTTTGATTTCATGGTGAAATTCGGTGGTCTCAAGAACAAAAAGAAAAAAAGCCAAACTGTATTCAACATAGAAATAAAATTGCACTCTTTAAAATATGCCCTTGCTGTGGATTTTGGAAAAATAAGTGATGCTCAATGTATTGTATATACTTAGTTAGAAGTGTTCTCAGTTGTCAAAGTGGGTTTCTTTTATTTATGGCTTTGATTAGCTATTTTTCAGTTTGGGGACATAGGGAAAATTTGGGAAGAGTGTGAGCCCATAATGAATGGCCAGGAGAACACATTTTTCTAAAACAAAAAAGCCTCTAACCAGACTATTCTACAAGCAAATGTGCCCAGTGGAGATAGTCCAGACAACTGCACCTGGACACCACCTGGATATAATTAAGGTCCCAGAATGGAAGATGTGTTAAAATAGATGCCAGGAAATTTAACACTCTCCCTTCTTTATTCATCTGCTGCAAAGGGATGGCAGAGATAGTACAGTACAATGGACCCATAGGACTCTGGATATCTCCAAGGAAGATTATTTTTTTTCTTCTTTTAGATTCTGCCAGCATCTGTATGCATTGGATTTTTGCTGCTTCTTGACCCTACAAGGTGCAACCACACACCAAGGATATTTCTATGGCTTAGGGTATTTCTTATTGGCTGTGCAAGAAGGAATTGCTTTGGTTCTCTCCCATGCTCATATCCACAGGCCACACTCAGCCCCTTTGAGTTTCCTATTATCCTCAAAAGTGTAACTTCTTCTTAAAATAGCACTCACTGTGTCATTTCTTTCACCCATTACTGACCATGTTATTTTTTTTCCAATGTTTTGTTCAGCACTAAACTTCAGAAACATGGCTTTTGTGTGCTGCTTTATTATCCCTAGGTGAAGAAAATGCAAGCAAGTTTGCAGATATTTAAATCTGGCCTATTCAGAAACCAACTTAGTTGAAATGAAATGTAATGCTTTGCCTGAAAAAAAGTGAAGGGGAAAAATAAGGTTCAGCTACACAGAATAAAACAATCAGTTGGTTAAAATCTAACATAGTGCCTTCATTAAATGTTAAAAATCTCTGTTGAAACAGTATTAACACAGCAGGGTTGTGAAGAGCCAGAGATAAATAATGACTCAGAGCAAATAGGCCTCAGCAGGAGAAAAGAGGTGTTTCACCTTATTGTGATCAGAAGCTGTCCTTATATATGTTTGAAGTTACCCTTAATCCCATTATTATTACCATTACATGTGACCTTGCTAAGTTTCTATTGTAAGAATAAATGGTAAAAAAAGGAAGTCTGAGTGAAGACTTTCTACATATTATCATGTTATATTAATTTTGTAGAGGAACTTGGGACAGGAGTCTGTTGCAATAGGCAATGCACAGGGTGACTTGGTGCCTGATTGACTTTCTCCTATTGGAAGCCCCAAGAGAGGGGCAAATGGAGAGGCATGCAATCAGGTATTATCATGATCTGCATAACTGGAGGCTGACAGACAAGCTGGACTGAGATTTGGCTGTGCTAGGTGCTTTATAATTACAGAACTATCTGGTCCTTGCCTGACAAGGAGTTACCAGCCTTGATAGGCAACAGAATGAAATAAAATTAGTACATTAAAAACATCTCAGCCATCTGCGACTCTTTATCAGCCTTCAGAGATTCTGGAAGAAATGAGTCTTGAAGAGGGATCTAGGATGGTGGATCACACCTATCTTGTCTGTCTGTTGTTGGGCTCAGTACTGTTCCTCATGAACAGAATTTACAGGGATAAGTAATTATGTGGTGATATACAGATAAGGGCAATAGCAACGCTAAAAGCCCTGCCAGCATGCAGGGCCTCCCAGTACTTTGCTCACCTTTGGGGCTTGGATCTCCATGATGCCATGATTTTGGTGATTCATCTTTGCTGGAAGAGCTGGGAACAGCGTGGGGACACAGTGAGTGACCAGTGTTGTGGTGGGGGAATTGTGCTCCAGGAGGAGGGATCAGTGCAAAAGAAGTTGTGAGAAGGAAAGAGGAGGGAGTAGTAGGTTCATCTGCTTCTTGTAGCTTCAGTGGGAAGTAAAGCAGACAGAGAAGCAGGGCCCTTAGGAAAACAAGAGAAGGCAGAAGGAGTCTGCAGTTTGGGGAGCCTGCACCTGGTACAGCAAAGAGCTTTAAGGCAGAAGGTGAATTTGAAATGGGGATCAGTGTAAGTTGAAAAGGTAGACAGATAGAAAGATGTCATGAAAACTGTTTTGAATGTACACAAGAAGTAATGTATATCTTGGATTTTATCTCAGAGAAAAACTACTGTAATCTATATAAAAGATGATGAATTCACACATATAGAGTTGTTTGTGTTTTAAAAATTTTTTTAGAGTTGAAGTGACTTTAGATATAGACAAAGACTCTAGGACAGGAAAGAGAGCAGTGGTGTTTCCCCTCACAGGTGATGGATGCTGATCTTCACATGTAAGAAGCCTGTGTAAAAAAGGGAACCTGTTTCTTTCTTTGTGGGGAAGTATGGCTCTATTCCCAGTCAAACATACAAGTGGTTAGAATAAAAGAATATCAAGAACACAGGCAAAAATAAGTCTTGAAATGTATATATTTGGGCAGAGTATGAATGTTTAAAGGATATTAATATACCCTCTGAGAGATGAGGAAAAGTTCTGCCATCTCCTATTATCTGGCTTAGTAGGCTGAATAAGTGAATAATTCAGAGAGCAAAGTTTCTCCAACGAATGAGTCACCTAGACTCCAAACTATTAGCATGCAGCCAAGGCACATTGAAAAAGCAGAGTTCATCCACACTGGTTTTAGTAACTGCTCCACTCAGTGGGGAAATAAATCAGTTTTTCCTCAGTTAACACAAGATCTGAATAACCATCAATTCCCTCCACAGTATCTGCAGCACAAATGGTATCACAGATGCTTGATTGTAGGTATAAATTAGCATATTATGCCCATAGGGGGAGGCTGGATGATGATGGCTTAGTAGCTGAAGCCTGCTGGCCTCTGGGAAAGTGCAAATGTAATGTCAGATGACTCAGTTTGCCAGGTGAGCAAGAGAAGCTCTGCCTCCACAAAGCAAAAAAGGTGAAAAATGAAGACAAATTGTGGAGTAGTGCCTGTGGTCATAGATACAGCGCTACCTGAGATCCACACTGACTGACATTTAGAGGCAAGGAAAAGCACCTTTGGAACTTACACTGTTACAGAGGAAGGATTGAGAAGATATTGTACCTGGGTAAAATATCACTGCATGGGTCTTTCCTCTTACCTACTGGGCCTTCCTGGAGGAAGGGAAATGACAATTACTTGGAAACCCCATGAGTTAAAAGGAATTGTAGGAACTATCTGTGCAAATTCAGACCTCCATCTAAAGGCAGTATCCATGACTGAAAATCCTGACACAGGTTAAAAGCAAAAGAGGGGAACAAACTCACCACACCAGTCTGGCTGGGCCACTGACTTCTTCCCTGTAAGTTTATTCCTCTTGTATTTTTTCACAGCAGGTTTTCCTCTGTGGTTTTTTTTTTTTTTTTTTGCTATTCTCATCCTTTTTGTTCTTGCCACCCACATTTTTTCTCTGTAACAGAGAAGAATTTGATTCCTATAAATCTTCCAGTGCTCAACATCTCTCTCCTGGTGGCCTGTTGTTCACGAGGCAGCATCTGCACAGTGCCAGGTGGGATCCTTTGTCAGCAATTGACAGGAGATGCTGCTGGTAGCTATTACATGAAAAGGGAGATGATGCTGAAATGGGGTTGTTAGAGAACCACGCAGCTCTTTCCTCACGTTGGGAGGACAAGTATACAGATTTCTCCTGCACTGCTGCCTGCCAGCATGTAGCTGTCAATTACTGCCTGTGCTTTGACACCCAAGCAGCAGCCTGGCCTCTTCCTCCTCGGCCATCCCTGCCTCCTGTGCTGCACAGAGCTGCCTCTCCAGGTTAATGAGGTGCTGGTGTAATTTTGGCACCCGGACCTTGTGCTGACAGCCGTACCCCGGCTCCAGGAGCCCTGGCGCGCGAGCACCGCTGCCGCTGGCCGGGCCCCTCGCTGGAGCTGCTGCACGTCAGCAGCAGCTGGTCTCCCACGGGCTTTTCCCTGTTAGGCTTGGGGATGGAAGACAGCAGCAGTAGCCAACACTGTTACACAAGCAAATGGTGTGAGAAAGTTTTTTCTTACAGACTGGGCTGGTCCAGCTTTTACTGCAGCTGCTAGTGAGGGGTGGAAAAGCAGAGTCTCTTCTCCTTCTCTTCATCCTCCACACATGGAACAGTTGTGGGTGCTCTGCAATGGGAGTAGCTCTGTAGCAGGCACAGGCTTTACAAGGCCTTGTCCGTCAGCTGCCTAAAGTGCCAAGTCATGCTGACCAGGACAAAAAGAAGTCCTTCTTTCGTCTTCAGACCCTTGCTTATCTATCTGTAAAGCTATAGGCTACTTCCCTTTGACCCTTACCATTGGACAGTTTCCAATCCCCCTAAACCCTATAAAAACCCCTACTTTTGCCCAGTTAGTCAGAAGAGACGTCCCTGGATCCCTTCACAGATAGCTGCCATCAGAAGATCCGAATAAAGCTGCACCTGCGGAACCCCACACGGCTCCTTCTCCTCTCTCTTCGGATCTGCACTGCGAGGCCTAGCAAGAAAAAATCTAATGAGCTGATTAACCACTTAATATGCTGATAATCACTTAGAGCTGAAATCACTATTTCTTGCTAGGCTCGCCTGCATTGGGAACTGCTCTTGGGCCTCGGACAGACAGTGCTTTTAAGCACTGGGCTAACCGTGTTACCATGTAGCAGCTGGGAAATCATCCCTACCCCGCAGAGCTTCCTGCAGTAAAAGAGCTCCAGGATGAGGTCAGGGGCACATCCCTCCGCATGCCCGCCAGGGCGGCCAGCAATGGTGGCTATGACAGTGGCAGTGGTAAAAAGTCATTTTATCATCATGAGATCAGTGGCATGTATTCCCTGAAAGGAGAGTTGCCTCTGGAAGAGGCACCTGTCCTGGTGCTGTCTCATCCAGGATGGGCTCAGCTCTGCCCACGTGCCTATGGCATCCCCAAAATGTTCGCTGCTTCTGAGGAAACCTCTTCCAGTATTTCTAGGAAGAAAGTGATTCTTAGGAGACATGAGGAGGGCTGGAGCAAGGACAGTGTCCCAGGCACTGTTGGGAGGGGCTTTAGCAGGAGATCTGCAGAGTTTCTATCCTCTCTCAAATCTACCCTGTGGAAGGTGTAGGTGGTCTACTAAAGTCCTGTCAATATCTTAAATCAGCCTGAGGCACTGAAATTTTAAAAGAAAGTTCCCCTTCTGTGGCTTGAGGTGTCAGGGCATGACCTGTAACAGCAAATGTTTACTTCTCAATTAGTTATTGATTTTTTTTTTCCAATTCACTGAAGTCCTGAATGTCCCTGGAGCAACTGGGAAAGCTAGAAATAAAGCTACTATTTGCCTTAATTAATTATCTGGGTTTTTTTTCCTCTCAGGGACCAAGAAACCACTTCTCAACATTCATGGGTCATGGATTCCTCCCTGAGAATCCATGTAACTTATTTAAATGTTAGAGCTATGATATCTACAGTGCAGCCAAGGATAATGAAATTGGGAAGTGGCTTCTCATGTAGTTACTCCAGTCCTTCATCTTTAATGCACAAAGAATGACTCAGGTTCACAGAGCCCTTCTCCCTCCTTTATGATGGCATTTTTTCCACCTACTGAGTATTTTTTACTACTGTAGATCTTATGAGAGGAAAGATTGGTGTAGGAGTCATGGCAGATTACCTTGCAGCACTTGTAATCAGTTCTATTGCCAGGAAATGCATATTCTTGGAAATACTGGCTTGCTGCTGTATTTTACAGCATCAGGATCTTACAGGCAGGGGTGATAATGAAGGGTCCCTCTGTAGCAGGAGAGCTGAGCTGGCGCAGCCGCAGAGCCCACCAGCACAGCCACAGCTCACGGGCTGAGCTTCAGAGGGAGGAGGGTCAGGAGGAAAGGCCACTGAGGCTGAGCTGGGGCTGCCCCAGGCACTGCTAGTGAGCCGAGACTACTGCCTGTTAGCTCTCCTGCCATCACTCCTTCACAGGAACTTTTGCTAGTACAGCTAATCCTGCTCTAGGGATTTACCAGGAATAAAAAACAGGAATAAAAATGTCACTGCTTAAACCAATGTGGTTCCAGAGATAGAGGTTTCCAGTGCAGACTTAGCCTCAGGTCGGGTTTTTAAGGGTAGCTCTTGTCATCATTTACACTAAAGCTGGACTGTTGGGGGAAAAAAGTCAGAGAGGTTGCAGCATCACTGACCCTTTGATTTTGCCTGTTTCCCTGTACTCACTATTTTGGAGCCAAGGTTCCAGAGATGGGCAGATATCAGGAGAATCACAGCATTTGCCTCTTTTTTTTTTTTTTTTTTTTTTTTTTTTTTTTCCCGTCCCTTGACTGTAGCTGGACGATTTACAGGCACAATTGTGAGGTTTGAAACAAGGAGGTGGAAAAACACCGCCAGGACAATTTCACCCATGTGAGGCTACTCCCCATCTCTTTTGCGGTTTGGGGGGCTAGTGGCCAGAGGCATAGAGAGGACCTTCCCCTTCAGAAATACTGTCTCCCCCTCACAAAAGTGTTTCTGCCCTCATTCTTGGGGCAGTTTCTGATTTCCCCTGGCTGACCTGCGGCTCTCCAGCTGCCTTCAGGAGCGCGCAGGGTCGCGGCTGCAAAGCGAGCCCCGCGCGTCGCTTGGGGCTGCGCTCTCCCCGGCCCGGCAGCTCCGCACGCCGGCTTTTCCCCGGAATGAAGGCAGAGCACCGGGAATGCTCCCGAACCCTTCCTGCAGCAGGACTCCCGCGGCTCGCTCGGGTGGGTGCGGCCACTGGATGTCACTGTTGTTCCGCGGAAAGCCTCCGAGAGCCACCGAGGGCGGAGGAGCGATGGTAGGTAGCTGTGGGGTGGCAGAACACGGATTTTCACACCCTGGGATTTTCACGGGATCTGGTGCTTTGAGTGGCTCCGAGCAGCCCCGTCTCAGGCAAAAGGTCCGTATGGATTCTGGGAGGGTGAGGTATGGGTGCTCTGGGTGCCGGTGCTGTGCATTGTTTGTGATAGCTGCTTATTGATGATGGAAGGAAACAGTGATGAAATTACCAGGATCCCCCAGCAGCAGCTTTAGAGAGTCTTTGTCATTCCCTGTGGCCGCTCACTTCATGGACTCATAGAATCATGGAATGGTGGTTGGAAGGATCTTTAATATCATCCAGTTCCAACCCCCTGCCATGGGCAGGGACACCTTCCACTAGCCCAGGTTGCTCAGAGCCCCATCCAACCTGGACTTGAACACTTCCAAGGATGGAGCATCCACAAGTTCTCTGGGCAATCTCTTTCAGTGCCTCAGCCCCCTCACAGTGAAGAGTTAATCTCTTCTCTGCACACAAAGGTCTGAGGGCAGTGGGAGTCCAGCCAGGATGAGAAGGCTGCATCTTGTGGACCTGCAGAGCATCAGGGCTGAGCTGCAGGATGCCAGGAAGGGAGCCAGGAAAAGCACACCGTCCCCAGCCTGCACTCACTTCCTGGGGCAGGCAGGGCGTGTGGAAAGCAGCATGTGACTGGTCTTGCCCAGATGAGCAGCTGGGGTGCAACTGGGCTGCCCAGTTAGGGAGCTGGGAAGTGTCCTCAGGCGCTCCCAATGCAAAAAACATTTGACAAAAATCAGTGAGCCCAGAGCAGGGAGTCTGTCCAGAGAGGATGATTGCAATGTTAGGCAAACCTGTCAATATTTCTGCTTTGTTTAGAGCATTTAGGCTGGAGCAGACTGTCAGGCTGGGCAAGCAGAGAGACAAAGGCAAAGGAATTTTACTCCTCTTTTCCTCCTCTCCAATACTTGTGTTGAACAGAAGCTCCTCATGGATGAAAACTGGTTTCTAGATCTGAGAGTCTAAAAGAGAGCTGTTTGTGTTTTAGGGAAGGATTTTTCTCCCAGTTGCCAGTCTGGCTTTAGCTTAGCTCTGCAGGGATGTCAAGATTTGTCTTCTGTGAATTGTCCTACCTTTCTTAAGATATAAAGCAGGCACCTGCTGTTTTCCTACTAAGTCTTCATTGATTAAACTTCCAAAAGTGTTTATAGCAAAAGAATTTAGTTAAATGGAAAGAAAATTTATCTGTATAATTAATTACTTAATTAAAACTTCAGAAAGTCATAGGCTTTCCCAGAAAAAATGTTCTGGTAAACAAGGTAAGAAGTTGCAAATCAACCTTGTTCCTTAGGAGATATTTATTTTTATCACATTCCCTTCACTGAAGCCTTGACTCAATAAGATATTTGCATATGTGACTAAGTCATTTGGATCTAATTCCCTTGGGTATCTGCAAACAAAGGACAGTCCCAGGAGTGACACTGAAGTGACCCTGATTGCACTTTAATAGAAGTAGTATTAAAAGAAGTGAGGGTGATGCCAAGGAAAAATGAGGTGACAAAATTTGCTATTAAAAATTGAAGCTGGCAACAAGAAAATGAATGAAAACATCCAGCACCTAGCAGGTGGCCTAATATATTAGGTTAAGTGGTCATCTATGCACAGTGCAGGCATCCCCCAGCTAGTGTTATTCCCCCAGAGAAGCTCCTATGGCATAACAAGGCAGTCAGGATATCCCAGCTCAGGTCCAGAAGCAGCAGAGCCATCCCTCAGTGTATGCCCCAGATGCCTTTGGAGGAACAGTGACCTTCATGGATCCCATGTCCCTGTGCTCAGCCAAAACCCTGGCTGTGAGATGCCCAGAAGCTTGTGGTAGTGCTGCCCTGCCCACAGGCCCTGCTGAGAATCTGGGAAATAATTGGTACTAATCTTGCTGCTTGGCTTGTGGGTGAGGTCTGACTCTCTTCTAGATTTTCTTCTGTGAGAAAAAGAGTCCTGCCTGTGTGGATTTGCCCTACAGATGCTCTCTCTCACCTGGGGGCTTCTGTCCCCAGAGAAACGTGCTTTGCCCCATAATTTTTGTAACCCAGGAGACTGCTTGAATCATGATGGACCACTCTAATAGAAGGAAATACCCAGACTAGTGACTTCTTAAGCTTTTTTTCTCCTTTGATCTTTTCTTCCTGGAGGCATTTATTTGATCTTGGAAGGACCTTAGGGCTACAGTCTGCCCTAGCAAAGATATGACAGAGAGCAGAGGAAAGATTTGGAGTCTTTTCTTCTGACTATTCCTCTACATAACACAGGCAAAATATTGACATGCTTCTCCCAGGAGCATAGGGGCAAGATGTAGCAAATCAGAGCGGAGATAAACTAAGTGAAATTTCCAGGATAAAAACAATCATAAAAGGTTATGGCTCTGAGAAGTAGGATACTCTTCTAGAAAGTACTGTATGGGTCTCAGGAGGCTTGGATCCAGGAGACCTGACAGCCAGTGTGAAACTATGTAAAAGCCAACTGATTGCTTTGTTTCTCAGGTCTCCACCTGTGAAGTATCCCCTGCCCCTTCTCTGTTTTGCCTTAGTGGGACTGTGGCTTTTCCAGTTAACACAGCAACGGAGTGAAGGTCTCTCACTTTCTGTTGGAGCCACTAGATGGGACCAGAGTAAAACAATGAACATAAATTCGACATACAGGCCAATAAAGACATGTTATCTTTGACCTTTAAATCTAGTCTCAGGATTCAATCCAAATGCCAGTCTAGGCTTTCAGAGTTCCCTGCTAAAAATTAATAATCTTCTCTGCTTCTTCTTTTTTCCTTCTTTGAGGGAAAGCTTCATCTACATAGCTGGTATTTGCATTGCCTTGTTATAGGAACCAAATGGTGTCCATCTGTTGACATGAAATATGGAGGGGCCATTTGGGCTGCTGAAGTGCTTCCCTTCCCTCACCACACTCATTCCTGAAAGCACTGAGAGGAGCATTAAATACCAGAGGGAGATCAGATGTGGACACAAATGGAGAAAAGCTGGGGAAAGCAAAATGAAGCACATCTTTATGTTTCCCTCCCCACAAGCTGTGGCTAGGGAAATAAAGCAAAGCCAGGACTCCAAACCCAACAGCTGAAAGAAAGGCAGGAGCAAGGTTTGCAGTCTTTCCCCTGTCACTTTGCCCATCCTAGCATTCCACACCTCTCTGCACACCAGTTTGCTATAGGCAGTGAGGATGAGTAAGGCTGGGCAGGGCCCCTTTCCCCCAGCTCCCTGTGGAGAGAGAGCTGCGCACTGGCAGTGCTGCGGGTGTAACAGCACCTCCTAATCCACAGTGCTGACAACCAGACAGAAAATGAAAGTAAACAACCTATTTACATGTATTTTAAACAAGCTCGGTGCCCGGCAGTCTGATTATTTTGAGGAAGAGGTTAAAACAGACACTGTAAGGCAAGGACCTGACATACCAAGCTCCAGCCCTCGGTGCATTAATATGGCTGAGTGGAGATACTAACATAACCTTACCTGTAATGGCATGAACACACCACTGTAATAATTCATTTAGAATGATGACACCTGAGACCTAATTTAAAACTCCTAGATGAATACTGTTCTCACATTCAAACCCCAAGGCTGCTGCAAACATACCTAAGAAATCCTAAGAACTATAGTGAGCCTAATTGAATTGGACTTAAATGGACCATTGAGGTGGCCTCACAGAGCTCTGGGGAATTTATATTGTCTATACTGTATCAGAATCACAGCTTGAACTGAATAACGGGTTACATCCAATCATGTTACTGTAACTCATGCTTGAGGAAAGGGGGAAACCTTTTGCTATCAGCAAGGCTGTATGGAAAACAATTTCAAATCACTTTAAACCCGGCTGGCAACTACTTTGCCAATTATGGACTCCTTTGGGAAAGGTGTGTGCTAGGGCTCGGGACTAAATGATTTATGTCAAGCGCCCCAGTCCCCGGAGGCACATACAGGAGGCTGGAGAGGAGGTGCTTGTGGCTAATTATTTCTCCTAAGAATACTTTAGCAAGGTAATTTGCGCTTGCAGATGAGTCACTCTGCACGCTGAATATAACACAGGGAAAGCAGAGACTTCAGCGCTACAGCACACAGACAGATAAAAGCGAAATGAACGGGATCTTCATTCCTTAATCTCATATGCAAAACCCCAGCCCCCGCCCCCCTGCCTGCCCCCTCTCCCCCAAGGGCCCCTCACCACTCATGCTCAAGGGGGACCACAGAGGAAGGCCAAGCAGAGCCTCATCCCCACACCTAATTACCGAAAGGAGCCCGGCGTTTAAAAGGCTGATAAAAGTGTGCACTCTCTGTGACTCTTGGTGGTGCAAATCTGCTGGCAGCTGGGCATGCAGGAGGGAAAAGCTCGGGCAAGCTGAAGGAGGTAGCAGCCAAATGCCTTCCCAGCCTTCCTGCCTGTGCATCCCCCTGCTGCACTGGCAGTTTCTTTGCTCCTGTTGTCTAAAATCTCCTCACAGGTGCACTGTTGACACTCTGTTATAATTTATGAAGCTGCAGATGCCTGGAACATGTAATTCATTTTGCAGATGGCAAGTGTAAATTCTGCTGTTCCTCACATGGCACAGACTTGCCTGTTAATAAAAAGGCTGACCTCCCAGATCCTGGCTACTCCAAGAGGTGTAGCAAATCCCTTTTGGATGTGTTGCTGCTATCGAGTAAGGTGTAAATAGCATTGATCTTGCGGATGATTCAAGCCTGATTTCAAGATCCCTACTGCCCCAAAACTCTGGGGTGTAAGCTTTGGGACTGACTCAAAGCAGGGTTAATTTTGGTCAGAAAATTTGGGATTGATTTGCAGCTGAAGCACATGTTAGAATGTTGCGCATATTCTGAACACTGCCTCCCAGATTTTCATCTGATTTTAACCCATAATGTATAGTTGACTTTTACTCAGGTCCTATCATTCACACTGGCTTTGGGATTTCAGAAGCAGTGAGAACATGAATTTATGGCAAACACAGAGCTGCTGTTCTTGATCAGGAGTTAGTAGAGGTCCAGACTACATTCTCCTTTTGAAAAATGCATTTGTGGTTATCTTCTGCTTTACAGCAGCCAAGGAGAAAAAAGAATGCTGAAAGTCCCCATGGAGATGCCACTCAAGCCTTCCAAGCCCAGATGAGCCCCAATTCCCCCAGGTGAGCTTGGGGCCCTGCAGAGCAGATGCACCAGCCATGCTGGTGCCTGCTAGAGTGAGGGTGGGTAGTGAGCCACCAGGGCTGCAACCTGCAGCTGCAGCACTCCGCACGGATCAGTCTGCAGTAACAACCGAGGAAAGATGTGAAGCACCTTTCTTTCCTGCAGCAATATAAGCAGTAACACAGTTGCCACAGATGGAGAGGGGCCAAAGGATTTGCTAACCCACAGCAGAGACAAGTTGTGAAAAATGGAGTAGCTGAATTGACTGGCTTCGAAACAGCAATGTAACAAACCAATGGCTTTTGGGGGAGTCTAGTTTGTCCAAAAGATCTGTGGTCTACTAGTCCATGCTCATGTGACAGCCTTCCACTGGGAATGTGGAGCAAAATCCATTCTTGCTGACATGATTCAGGCTCAGCTGCAAGGCACAGCCATCACTGAGGGGCTCCTCTCTCAAGCATGAGCTGCTGGGGAAAGCTAGTTGGGAAGGCCAGTTCAATGCTGGCTGGCAGGGCAGGGAACAGGCAGTATTAGCAGGCATTGTAAACCATGGCTGGCAATAGAAGGGTCTGCAGTTTGTAGCATTATGGGCTATACAAGCTGAAGTGAACTAACTCCAGGAAAACCTTAGCTGAGGTTGGTTTGGCTTTTTTGCTTCTCTTTGGACATAGTTGAGCTGAGTGGGTTCAAAACATTCACCTTGTGCTGATGAAGATTCTGACTCGTGGTGTCTGTTAGAGAGTAGAGGAGAGGAAGGGAGGAAGCTGAGGCAAAACACACAATCCCATTTTCCCTGCTCCTGCTCAACCTGTCCCCTCTGTCTGCCAAGGAGACACTCCAGAATGCTGGAGTAAGGCCTTATATTATGTTGGTCTCATAAAGGAGGCAGGACATGTACTGCTCATCCCTTGTGGATTTAAGCCACAACAAAAAATGTGTTGAAAGCTGCCACCCAGAAAAAACATCAGTGTTCTGTCCTCTGCCTGATTGCCCCAATCTCCCGGTTTATTGGACAAAATACTGCCTCAAAAATTTGCATGTAAGAGAGAAGCTGGAGCACATTCATTGGGAAGTGTGCATGAAATGGAGCACTGGATCAACAGAAAGTTTTTCATTTTCATTTCAACAGCTCAAGAGTCATTCCTTCTGTCCCAACTGATGAGAAGAAACGTTGTTCTGTAATATGGTAAAAGTCTTCCATGTCCTATATTACCCAGAGCAGGATCACAGCCCAGCTCCTCACAACTTTTCCTACAGAAAAAGTAGTACAGAGAGTTTACAACTATATTATGCAGATCTTTTATACATTTCTTTGTATTTTTTTTTATTCTTCCCACTCTCTTTTAAGCTTCTTCCCCTTTGCACATCTGAGCTTTGCTGATCACAGAGGTCAAATAGATTGAAAACATGTGTGCAAGTAAAGTGGCTTCACCTTTGACCTCAAACTATTCCTTCTTGGGAACATTTAATTTGCTCTAACCAAATGTATTTTTATTTTAATGGAATGCTCTTTGCCTGAGGCAAACTGTGTGGAAGTCCATCAGATGTGTTTTCATTTTACCACTTTGTAGAAAAGTGTACTAATCCATTTTGCTTTACATCTGGAATTTTTTTAACACAGCCCTGGGATTTGCCCCTCTATCTGCAGCACTACCCATGGCTCCTGTGCAGAAAACAAAACAGAGCAATATGAAATTAAATGGACCAAAGAGGTGTGTTAAGAGTGAAAGTCGATCCTGATTGCAAAGGGAAAATTCTTTTGGCATTCTGGGTCTATATATTTCTATTTCTGCTACGTTTTATATTTCCAAGGATGATGCTCTGTGCTATGCCAGAAGGGAGAGGATGTGAAAATTTGGTTTATATCACTATCCTGGATCATTCTGGTGAGGTGAGGTAAGCTTTACATTAGGATCAAGCTGTGGCTACAGGTGCTCACTTTCAGCTTGTGTCTCTGTGATTTAATTCAAGGCTTGTAGCACTTTGTGGCAGAACACAATGTAGAAGGTGCAACCATTTCAGACCGTGTTATGGTTTTGATTGTTTTGGAAGTCTTACCCAATAGTTTCTCCTAAGCAGCTCCCCTAAGCTGTTTGGGGCAGTTTTCAAGCTGCTATGCATTCATGCATTGCCTGTGACTGTTTGCCCAGCCTACTGTTATAAAAATCAAGAGATATAGCTAGCTTTATTTATTTTTTTTTTCTTCATAAGAGATAATTTCCAGCTCATGTAACCTTCGTTGTTAGTTGTCTCACAATTCTGATTCTGCCACCACTCATTTTGGGGTCAAGTACTGAATTCAACATGATATGACAACCTAACATGAGAAAGGCAGAGTAAATGTCATCCCCTAATAGACCTGAATGATGGAACAAGTCTGTGCCCAGTAGTCTCCATTCATTTTGCAGTCCCTGCATCCTATTTGGGCAGCTTGCTAGTGGGAGGAACATCCCTCCCTTTGAAACCTGAAAGGGTGAATGAGCCCCTGTGTGGCTGCAATGTTGTCCTACTTTTCTGCTGTGCCTCCATTTAACGGTCTGCTGTCAGAGGAAATTATTTCAGTACTACCACTGCCTAGAATACTACAAAAAGCCGTAACAGCAACAAAAAAAGGAATAGAGTGTTGATATATATATCAAGCTGCATTTCCTCCTCTTGTGGATCCAAAGGATGATTCCCATAGTTGCAGGAAAGTAGAGCGTACTGAGATTATTCAAAGTGAGTAAATTGAGTAAATTGCAGGGCTGGTGGTGTGCATTTTTTTCTTCTGTGCATGCATCAGTTATTCCTCGACAAGGTCCAATTTCTGTCAATGGAAATATTTGTTAATAAGTATTTGTAATAAGTATTTGTTATAAGTATTTCTTAAACAGCTTGTAGGAAGCATTTTCAGTCCAGTGAGAGGTTCACTTTGGCTATCCACTATTCATTATTCACCGTGTGTGTGTTCACACAAGTCATATGGTATTGTCACTACTCCTTACTTGAATAACTCTAGTTAAACAGGAGGCTAATGAATGTTGGAGCACACATGGTGAATAACTAATAACAAGGAACATGCTCTCTCACTTGCACCTGTACTTAGCTGTAACCAGGGCTGTCTGACAGCATGGGGGGTGGGGGCTGTAATCTGGGCCTCCCAGCTCCAAGGGGCTCCTTCTCCTGCTGTGGCACCGTGTGTGCTGTGCATGTGCCATACATGTCACTCTGGATGTGCAGCTTGTTGCTGTGTGCTTTGAGACACGTCCTAGCTGGACTTGGTGCCTTGAGTACCCATACATGCGCTCTACCAATAGACACTGCTATGCAAACCTGTTAACTTCTCAATATGGGGGTAAGGAAATGGGACTCTAGCTATTTAAATGTCAGGAAACAGAAAAAACCAAAAAGTCCATAGTCAACCCCGCTCCTTAAACTTTCCCCCAGCAGGAAATCCAGCTCCCTCGTAGTGCACTTCTGATGCAAAGGAGCCAAGCACTCCCATAGATGTACCTCCACAGCAAGGTGGGATTTTAGCACAAGATGAGGAACCAGTGCCAGGTGCCAGTTAACCAGCATGCCCATCAGTATCCTTGAAGGTGTACTGCAGAGGTCTCAAGGATCCAGGATCCACATACCTGGATCCTCTGGCAACCAGGGATCCAGGTATGTGCCTGGTGACCAGTTTGGAGGTTGGACAGCTGCAGTCAGATGAGGGGGGCTGGGCTATCTCATGGCTGTGATCACCACCTTTAATGTGAGAGGCAAAAGCATCCCTGATCATGTACCATTTTCCTTCTTAGCACCCTTATTCATCTTTTTTACTCAAGTTCCTTTGTGTCTTCCATAATCTTATGCTTGCCATTACTAGGTTAAAACTGGTATGCCTGTGATATTTACTCACCTTGCCCAACTTGCTTCTCACCTTGTCCACTGCTGCCCAAACCTGAAGGTTTTTGAAACCCCTGAAAGTGTGGTTAAATATACTTCACATACACCATCACAGTCACTGATGAAAGAGCTTGGAGGAAGATATTTCATCCAACAGTGATGGTTTTGCCATCACAACTGCCTTCATATTTTTAGGAGTTTCATCACCATGTAAGAGTGTTTTGTGCCTCCTTGTTCCTCAGAACCTGTTGGGGCAGGACTATGCTACTATGTTGCTTTTTCCTCCTCACAGATTTGTGCTTTCCCACCTCCTGACTGGTTCTGCTCTTTTCATTTCTCATCTGGGAGACTCCAAGGTCTTTTGGTGCTGGAACATTTTCCTCATGTGTTTGCAGTGTCTAGCACAGCATAGCCCTGATCTCTGCTGGTGAATACTAGGCACTCATGGAATTCAAACAATAAATAATCCTCATTCCTGCTGCATTGCTCTACTTGTGCTATATATCAGATGAGAGAGGATGGCTCTTAATCTTTTTACTGTCAGGATTATACAGGTATATTTCTGATAGAGAACTTTTAAACTACCATACAGTGAAAAGTTGGAAGGTCTCTTGTAAATCACACTTTACTCACATATAAACATAACTTAAATCAAGTTGATGAGCAATACCCTCCAAAGGATAAATGTCTGATGCTGGATTTATTTCAGATCTGTTTGCACAAAGGATTGATGACGATCAATATCAGCCCTTGGGATGAGCAGGGAAACAAAAATGCTGGTGATCAGGCCACTTGATGTCACTATTGCTTGACAATGTGCACAGGCAACCGAGAGTATAAATGGGGTTAGCTCAAAAGGAGAGCAGGACAGGGGGTTTAAGGAAGGCCTCTGGACCATCTATTTAAAAAGAATGAGAAAGATACATTATTTAGGGTTGAGCATAAATTCTCCCTCTGTACATTTAGCAGTGTGAGTGGAGAACTCCCTTCCCTTCTGCACTCATGGCTGAAAGTGCTCTGACTGAGTTTGGAGCAGGATTCACACATTTTTCACTTGCTCCGTGTAAGAAAAAGATACTTTCTTTGTCTCTCTGACACCTCTGTGTGGGGAGGTGCTAAACAGAGGGCCTGTCTGATCAAGTGGTCCAGGCTTATGTTAATAATTCTTGTACTTCACCATACACCAGGTAAGACTGGGTCCATAATGATAACTATGAAGCAGAATACTTTTGTCCACTGCCATGAAGTTTTCTGGCTACCTGGCTGATTTTTACAAAACACAGCCTGTGTTTCCCTTGAAGAGTTTGGGTCTTCACCTGGGCAGTTGACAGACTTTCTATTTCTATTTGCTTACTGCAGAGATTTCAACATTCAGCGAACTTATTAGTTGCAGTTGAACCATAAATTATTTATCAAAGTCCATGGTGAATAAATATCTAATACTCCTACCCACACAACTTCATCTAAGTCCCATGAAACCAGGCAATGGGTTTCTTCTCCTTTTGGAAGGCTTAAGGTTACTAAATAATTCAGAAGCCTCTTTCCTGGCTGTAGTAGGATGTGTGGCTTTAAACTACCTCAAAGTGCTTTTTGTTAGGAATTGAGCCTTACTGGTCACTCCTTTCTCTTCTGGTAAAGTGAGTATTTACTTGGATGAAAAGTGAGAGAATGCCTGCCTTTGTGTGTGAAACTGTGACAGCAATTAAAACTCAAATTTTTTGTTCTTGGAATGAGTAAGACCACGGGCAGTATGGGTGTTTCTTTCTTGGATTATTGTCATTTATGGAGAGCTCTTAGAATTGTCCTGTTTGGGAGGAGTTGCAGGTGTGCTGTGCTTGCTCAGAATATTTAATCTGTTTGGAACAATTAACTTCTTTTTGCTTTAAATTTTCAATATTAAGTTCACTTTCCCCCTGCTGTTAGTTCTCTCCCTTGAGCAGTAGTGTTAGTTATAGCTGCTTACATGGCTCTGACTACAGGTGAACAACATGACAGGCAATATCTAAATTATTTGCAGGGACAGGATACCCATGAGTGGAATTTAACCCACATCTCCTAAGCCATGAGCCAAACTCTTTTACCATGAGACAAGCTTCCCTTACTGTTAGGGAAGTAAAGCTCGAATCTCAGCAGGTTTCCAACAGGCCCCATTTCTTTGTGAAAGATGTTCAGCATCACAAGTGATGTTTGTAGGAACGTGGCTTTATTTCTTAATTTTCCCTATAGATGACCCTATGTGGATGACTAAAGTAACAGGTGCTGTCTTTCTCCTTCCCAGGGAAAAGGGACATGAACTCTTCCAAGGTAAGTGATCATCTCTCACTTCAGCAGCTTGAGGACTCCTGTTCCTAAAACCTGAGGAACTGGCTCAGGTGTGTCTTGGCCCTTCTTAACAGAAGATCAAGATATAACACTGAGTAAGTTTTAAAGTTGAAGTAATTTGTAGTGACTCCATTGACATAAGGTGGGAAGGTCACTGAAAAGAGGCAATTAAATATAATGGTGCACTGAATCAAAAATCTGCTGGTTTATTTCCAGATCTTTCAGTCTGGGCATCACCCTGTGTATGAGCTGAAGAGTTGAGGTGAGATCCCAGGTGGCACCTACAACTGAAGCGTTGAGGACAAACCTGTGCACCCTTGTGGCATGGTATGCTCTTCTTTGCTGTTAGTCTAGCTGGCCCAGTGGAACTGCTCATGCCAGTGTAACCATGATTTAATCATATTAACAGTGCTGGGCAACTGATGGAAGTGTGGTACAAAAGACAAAAATGTACAAAAAATACCCTTTCTGACAAGCACTTTATTTTCTGTACTAAAAATTGCAACCTCTTGTGAATTTTAAACTACCCTAAAGAATTTCATGTTGAGGCAACTGTTCTTTACAGAGTTCTGCAGCTTATTTAAAAAATACCAGTAGAAAGGTTTCTTTCTCTATTAAACTGCATATGTTTTAAGAGTAATTTCCATGGAGTCCTTATTAATTTCTATAGCTCTCTGTTTAATTTTCTTTTTTTCATAAAGAACATTATAAAACTGTAACTAGTATGGTTGGTGACCACATTTCAGGGATGTGTCATGGCATCTCTAAAAGAGTTGGCTTTTGTTTCATTTCCTTCAATCCATTCTTTGGCAACCTCCAACCAACTGTACAAGCATGGAAGAAAGATCTGAGCTTTTATGATGGATTGTGAGTGGGAAGGAATTGGAATTGTCTTTAATGAGCTGTAGCCATTTGGTTTCGCTTCTCTGACAGTCTTTAAGTACTTTGTGTACTTAAAGTAAAAGACAGAATCAAGCACTTTAAGATGTCTCAGAGTCACCCCATCATTTCAGCATTATCTGGGCATTCTGGTGTGCTCTCCCATTACAAGACCATTCTGGAACTGAATGGTCAGTGATGATAAACAGTGATAATGGATTACTGAGTAGGGGGAAGGTAGGAGATATTAATAAGGTAAGATTTTTAATTAATTTTTCAAGTTAATTAAAATGTCCAAAAGCACAATAAAACTGCAGAAAATCTGGCAAGGGAATGGCAGCCTGTCTGATTAATGCAAGTCAACTGTCTTCTGAGGGTAATAGTAATAATGATGAGATTATGGATATGGAAGAACCTGCTAAAGAGATATGAGATGCATGTGGAATACAAACTGTGTCCTAGTTACTATTTTATGGTGCACAATGGATCTTATTAAGGAGGAATAGCAGTAAGAATTACCACTGAATTGCTCAATAAAAGTATTGTGTAATTAACACTGCTGCACCATCAGCTTGAGTGCTACCTCCCATTGATACTCCATATCCTCCATTTACTTTTAGTTTTTAACTAAAGTATGGGAGTTTCAATGGCAGATGCAGGCAGCTTGAAAAACATGTTGCCTTGTGCATGACGATACTTGGAGAAAGGCAAGCAAGCACTGAAGGCCTGGAGTGGAATATGATATTCAGAAGAGATTGGCAGGAACTTCCACAAGTGAGAGTTTGATACTCCATTCCCTCAGCAAAAATAACACTGAAACAAAATAACAATAAAAACCAGGATAGAGAGAGTAAAAATACTTTCTTTCTGGCATCCCCAGCCTCCTCCCTAATGAGGTTTTGAAAGCATGTGTTCCCCATCTAAGCAGAAAACAAGTCCCACTGAGGCTGGTGCACAAGTGATGAATGGGATTCACTGATGGGTATTTTTTCACAGCATTAAGTTTCTTATTACATATATATGCCATGTGCCTGCTGCAGTGGTGCTCTGCTCTTGGCTGAGTACTCCAGGCAGTCTCCAATAGAAGTATTGTAACATCTTAATTAGAGACATCAGTATCATACACGAGATGACACTTGCTATAATTCCATCCTGATGGAAAAAGAAGTAGTCAACATCATCAAGAAGAATACAGTACTGCAGGTCTTATGGTAGTTCACTGAACTCTCAAAGAGATATCCTTGCTGTTGAAGAGCAGATGTAAACCAAAGCTCATACACTCTGAGCAATGCCTGTCATTGTTCTCTATAGACAAACAAAATCTGCTGGCTGCAAAGCCAAACTCCTCAAAATTAATATTGAAAGACCAGTTCAACCACAGATTTGGCCAGGCCAGAAATGAGATCTGAACTGCCCACGTGTTTCAGGATGTTTGGAGCCTGAGTTATGAAGTTATGATAGACCGAGCCTGTGCTCATAATGTATCAATAGGTTTTTTTTCAGTTCCTGGCTAGGTTATGCTATATTCCATGTTCATTTTATTCAAGCTCCTTTCTGTCAAGAGCAAAATTCTTAATTCCATCTTCAGTGTTTACCCAGGCTGCTCTTAAAAATGAAAATAGTATCTGGAGGATTTTAGTCTTGGTGAAATAATAAAGGAAAGTAAAAGCCTCCTGTCTTGAATTCTGAGTAGGCTGCATCACCACATGCAAGAGAAATGGTTGCTATAGATTGCCTTGTTATTAAAAGGGGAGGGTGAAAAATGGCAAGGAAGGTTTGAAGCTAGCTGATGTAAAACAGAACCAGTTTATAGGGAGCTGGCTGAAGACTGCAGTTTTATAAGGTGCACTTTAAACAACCATTGCAGTGTACTAAAAATATCATAAAAACTATAGCTTCTAGCCACAAGTTTCAGAAAATGCTTAGTGGCAAAAAGAGAAAAAGCTGGAAGATATAGGGCATAAAGAAAATCTCATACACAGAATGGAGGAACATTTCAGTCTAGGCTTTTGCTTCAGGCTCCAGCTCAGTGCAAGTACAAGATACCACGTGCTGTTCAGTAGGACAGGATTCATCTTCATAGTGTTAAAAGTACATAAATGCCACAAGAGAGGAGCCACAAAACATTCCGTATCTGAGGCTGACTTAGATCTTTCACTCTACCCTCTGCAGATCCCACTGACACCCACAGAAGTGCTGCCTATCCTGCTATTTTTCTCCTGAGACCTCACCAGATTCATCAAAGCAGCCTAACTGCTCATCAGTTGTCAAAGTCCATTGCTCCTTTCCTCCCTCTTTAACAGGAAAACACTACCTGCAGAGGCTGGGGTGAGTGGTTCCCTGCCTAAAACCAATGAACTGCCCTGCTGCTGGAATAGCAATGGTCCAAAGAGATGATCTGCCATGTTGCATGCTTGGAAATCAGTCCAGAAAGGCATCAACAGAAACCAGCCACTGGTGCTGCTCATGCCAGAGTTTTTTTCAAGGCTTCTCTTTGTGGCTGTTTGTCCCCAGCATCTCCCAAAAGGAGAGGTCATGCTTAGCTGGTTTTTTTTTTTGTATCTCATATTTACCTGTGAGCTGGTCTCTGGAGCTGACTGCTCTTGAAAACAAGAGGAGGGAGAGACCAGAAAGGGCAGGAAGGTTGCTGTGAAACAGAAAAACTTGCATGGATGTCATGAACATTTGTCGTGCTTCCTGGGATATTTAAATGTTTCATTAGAAGGCATGGCCCTGTCATCACAGGATTTTAAGGGACCCATCAGAGACATCTCTGTGAGACAGAGTACCTGCCTCAGCCCCTCCTGCCTGTGTGCCATGTCAGGAAGGTATTAACTTGCAACTGATCTATGAGGGCAGCAAACTGAAATATCCCAGTGTCAGTGCAGCCATGCTGCCTGGGACAGATGGGATCAAACTAGGGATCCTTCCCTTCCACCCCACTCTTAGAGCCAGCTGCTCCAACTGATTTCAGGAGAGGGAATGATAGCTTGGTCTGCTGTTTCAGTAGCAAATATCATAGGATGGTTGCAAGACAAGAGGGAGGAAATAATTGCTCTGAAAACCATCATAAGTTGTTTTTTTAACAGGATGTCAAAAGGCTTTTAAATACTCCTCTCCCAGTCCTCACTTGCAATAGCAGGAGCTAGGGTCACACGACTTTTCTTGCAGTGATTAATACCTTCCTACAGGAGGACTGCCATTAAAGGGAATGAGGCAGCCTGCAGAGCAAGGCTTTCCTCTGCAGGAGAAAGAGTGGCTCTGTGTCTGCAAGCCATGGCAGACTCTGAACTTCCCAGTTTTCTCCTCTGCTCAGGCAGTCAAGTCTCTGACTGCCACCTCTGGCATCCTCGGTTTATGGCAAACATAAAACAGGAGGCCGTTTAAAAAAATAAGATAAATCAGACCCTAAATTTAAATTGCGTTGATATAAATCATTCATGCAACAGATTGCATTTATTTATTGCCTTTGTTTGCAGAGCAAGAAATCTGTTAGATGCGCCTCGCAGAATTCATAGATTAAAAAATAAAAATCCTTATGAGATACAGGCTTTGTGCCCAAAATGCAGCACTTTCCTATTAAAACCTTTATTTGTCTTCAGAGGGAATACTTTGGCACTGTTTTCCCCCATCATCTACTTCCTCCTTCTCACCTCTGAAGCTGCTTCCCAGTCACAGGGATGCGTTTCATGCTCCAGCTCCAGTGGCTCATGGCCTTTCTGAACTTAGCTCCAGCCTGTCTCCTGATGGACAAGCTGGCAGCTCTTCCCCCAGCCTGGAGGACACCTGGCAGCAGCCTCATGGGCAGCAGAGCACTGGGGAGGAGAAAGTGACCTCATACCTACTCTTGGGACCAGAAAGAGAGGACAAAAGTTCATAAAAAAAAAAAAAAAAATCTAAGTGGGGCAGTCTTTCAAAGACCAAGAGTCACCTCTCAATAGTGGGACATCTGGTGACATTAGCTGAAGTTTCATAAAAGCTCCCTATGGCCTTTTCAGAAATAGAACAGGTTTCAAAAAGAAAGAAAGAAAGAAAGAAAGAAAATACAGAGCCCTATGTATTGGTGTTGATTTATCTCCATCTTCTATGCTAAGGTACTGCTAAAGCCAGCAAAGGATCCTAACTTGATTTTCTTCATCTCCAAAACAGGAGAAATGGCTAGTCATGAATGTATGTTATTTACAAAGACGTGGTTTTGTCCTGCTTTCTTCCTTTATTTCATTATTTATTAAGTAAGATAATAGCTTATGGTACTTACACAGAGCCAGCTGTTTGCAGGATGCCAAGAGCAGGTGGTCTGGGAGGCCTCTGATGAATTGCAAAAGACACTTACCAGCTGCTATCGCTGTGTGAAACGAGCAAACCTGCAAAATCTTTATTTTCAATTGGATTGTACTTTTAAGTAAGCAAGGGAGACAGCCAGTATAACTACAGACCATGACCAACAACCCACATAAAGTGTGTGCAAACACAAGTGATTAATGTACCAGGATTTCAAAACATCCAAAATGAGTGAGTCAGGTTTAATAGGGTACGTGAGAGAGAAGGGGAGCAGGAAGGGATGGGTGGGAGCTGGGACATGTATGGAGGGACTGCAGGAGAAGGGACTGCTTACATGACATGGGGAGTAAAGCAAAAAGAAACTCTTTGAAGAATCTGAATAATCTGTGCTGTGTTCTTAGCATCTCCCATATTTTTATTCTCCCTTGTAAACAATATTGCTGGTGGAAAGTTTTCATGGTTCTTTTT
>VZRH01003847.1:247777-380772 GCA_013397555.1 Urocynchramus pylzowi | reverse complement strand
TTTTTTTTTTTTTTCAATTATGTAGGGCACTCTCGTGTGCTGCCTCACCAGGGCACAATCCTTGGGTGGTAACCACATCCTCAAATGGTCACTGAAGAGATGCAGGGATAATGGGTTACAAAGACAGACATTAATAAGGTAAGATAAGAGAGGGGAGGTTTATTAATTTTTCAAGTAAAGTTAGGATGCCCAAGGGCACAGTAAAACTGTAAAGAATCTAGTGAGGGATGAGAGGCCTAGCTGATTAATGCAAGTCAGCTGTCCTCAGAGGGTGATTGCAATAATGATGAGATTATGGAAGAACCTGCTGAAGACAAATGAGATGCATGTGGAATAAAAACTAAGTGTCCTAGTTACTCTTTTGGAGTGCACGATGGATTTTATTAAGGAGGAACAGCAATATAAATTACTGCTGACTGAGATGCCAAAGTGAGGAGCTGGGCTTGCTTTGCTGGAGTTTCTTTGCTTGAGAGGTAGCAAGCAACCCAGGGTGCCTCGCTTGAAAACAATCCAAAGAAAACATGAAAAACTGAAATGGGGGTTTTGCCCCATACTGCAAAAGAAGAAATATTTCTGCTTGGTGTCTTTGATGTGCCTTTCCCTCCACTCCCCTGTCTCCCTCTTCAGCTCCATTACCTCATTGCTTCTCTATGCTGGGGTGGATAATTCAAGGCTCCCCAGTTTGTCCCAGGAGCCCTTACCCTGTCCAGAAGTGGCTCTTCTCCAGACAGCCCCACTGTGCAGTGCATGAATAAGGCAATATTTCAGAGGGCAGCAGCCTTCCTTCCTTCCTTCCTTCCTTCCTTCCTTCCTTCCTTCCTTCCTTCCTTCCTTCCNNNCTACCTCCTACACACTATCAACCTTTCTTAGTTCTGTTCTTTGTCATCAGCCAGACAGAGAGTGCAGGCCCTGCTTCTTGCTTCATTCAGTGAGCAGCAGCATCCTTCCTTCCTTCCTTCCTTCCTTCCTTCCTTCCTTCCTTCCTTCCTTCCCTGACCAACCTTTCAATTTTCTCATTCCTTGACACTTGCCCCCATGATTTTGCTGCCCCTGCCACTTTGTCCTTGGTGTCCTCACCTTCTCTTACCACCTGTTTTGGCTTTTTCCTCTCTACCCTGGAATGGTGGGATGGACCCGCCCTCCAGCCCTCACCATGGCCTCCCTGCCCCTTGCTTCTCTTCAGTAACATGAGGACCAGAGGCACGATGATTACTGCTTTGGTGGGGGTTGATCAGCACACAGAAGACTTGGTAGCACACCCTCTGCAGCACCTAAAAGGTGTAGGAATAACTTCCTGAAGCGGGAGGGCAAGGGATGACGTCCAGATGCAGGGGGCTGGCAAACCTGCGCCAAGTCACGCAGCGGGAACCAAACTGTAATTAACAGCATGGTAAGAAGTGGCATGACATGATTTCTTGTATAAATTTTCCAGGTCCTCTGTTTCTTTCCAGTGTATTAACTGTCCATGGTAACAGGAAATAAGAAATTATAACACTGACTGCTTGTGTTACAGTGCAATGTCAGCATTTCCATTAGAAAATCTCTTTCTAATGGCTTTGAGTAATATAATAATGAACTTTCATTCAGGATTAATCCTGGTTTTTAGAGGTCCCAGTCAGATGGTGTTTTTTTCCCTACAAAATTTAGTAGATAAGTCTGGGCATTATAAGGCTTCACCACCTCCCCACAGCTCAGAATTCGCTTTCTCCTGAAAGCTTTAATCTTCCCTTTATTGTCTTTTTAAAGCCATGGTATGGGCTTCTCATCTATTTTGCCTTGATGATTTTTTTTTTTAATGGATTTAAGTAACTACTGGATGTCAAACCAGCATTTTCTCCCACAGGCTAAGTACGTAATTACCTGATAGATGGACATTTCTGTATTATTAAGATGGTCTAGATACATATTTATGCAGCAGACAGTAATGATTTGATTTTAGCAGCTCCCTACATACATATTTACATGACAGACCATAGTGTTCTGCAGCTTCAGCCCCCATAAACCTCACTTGTGACACGTGAATCTGCTGCATTTCATGCACAGCACTGCAGACGTGCCCAACAACCTTAGGTTGACCACTCACGAGGGGAGTGGTCACTACTGGACAAACAGAAAGCAACGTTATATAAATAGAATGTATTTTCCAAAGGAAGGGAAAAAACCAAAATTGCAAACATACAAAAATAACAGCCCTAAAAGATCGTGTAAGTATCGTGCCTCTGATTCCCAATAGCAGATGTTTCGGGTGTTGAAACTCCCACCAGAACAGCTGCAGGAATGTAGAATCACATCTGGGCTTGCGACGGGGCTGCATCATTACCCACCAACAGCAAAACAGCCAGATGCTCCCAATTCATTTTAGGGACAGAACTTAAAGTTTGAGTCCGTGAACATCCCTGCTTTACTACTGCTATTTACCACTGGCTGCGGCTGTTCCTGGATGTGCTGCTGAGGCAGTGGTGGGAGCGAGGACATGGCCTGGCTGGGCATGGGTGGCATTGCAGTGTGGTGGGATCATCTGACATGAGGGGGAGGGGTCTGGGCTGTCTCAGTGCCAGCTTTGGGAGCTGAGGATGGGGATCTCTTCAGCCCCATGGGAGGGCAGTGGAGGAATTGCTGCTGTCACTTAGTGCACACCCTGCTCCATTGTGGCAATGCCTGTAGTAGCTTCCCTATACTGCCACTTTTCTGCCTCTGGCAACCATGTTCAGCACACCTTCGTGTTTTGGGATGGTGTTTTTGCTTCATCTGCTACTGAAGGGTGTGAAATGGGAGAGTGCCTCAAATCTAGGGATGAAGGCAAGTGAGGGAAGCTGGCTTGACACTTGAGCCCTGGTGCTCATCTCTCTTGCCACCCTCCTTCCCTGCACTGGCTCTGGTGGACAGAGCGAGCTGTATGCTGAAGCTGTCCCATTCCATCAGCACTCACATTTATGTGTCAAAACTGCTTGGAAAGAAGGAGTTTTGCTTTTGCTCTAGCTCCCTGCATGATTTCCTGGACAGAACTCTAGTTTCCACTGCACACGTATGTCAACTGGAGGTGATTCCTCCAAGTGATGGTTACTTAGTGTGCCAAGCACTCAAAGTATGGCTCACTTGGTTCCTCTCTACCAGTGTTTTTCTATCTCTCTAATGGGACTTGCAAACTATGTGGTGGCAGCTGTATTGTGCTATTTCATCATTTTAGAGAGGGTTGCTCTTACTTGCCTGTTGTACCACATTTCAGCATTGGCTGATGCCTGGCAGTGGTTATCCTATCTGTCAGGAAGAAAGGGTGTCCTTGGCTCTCTCCTTCTACCTTGTGTCAGTGGGAGTGCAGGTGTAGGCACAGACTTCCACTTTCTCCAGCCTCATATTCAAGACAAAAACAGTCTTAAGGCTTATATGGCACAAGTATTAATGCCTGTACAAAATCTACATCTGAACCTCATCAGAGGTGGATACTGACCCCTGGGCCACTAGGACAACTCAGAAAGTCCTGCTCTCACCACACTATTATTATGGTAATTAATTTTTTTTGCATGTAATCATACATAAATAACTGGTGAAGACTGGTTACATGATTTGCAATAAAATTATCAACTTAATAAAGGTTGTTACTGCACAACCAAGAATTTTACAAAAGCTTTTTAATAAAAGAAGCTGTACACAAAATAAAATAACAGTACCAACATTTATAAGCATGTGCTTGTCCATCACCTTGTTGTCACTTGTCCATAGCCTGGACCACAGGAGGGGCAGAAGAAGGTTTAAATATGGCTCCTGATGTGCCTACAAGAATCACACAAAGGCTCCAATTGACAAATGGGACTGAGGTGGTTTAGTAAAATGTTCAGTGTCAGATGGTTTAAAGGACAGACATAGAAGCAGATGGACTTCTTCTAGGATGGGGGCTTAATTGTCAGTGGGGCAAATGGCATCCATACTCTTGCATGAGGAGGAGGAGACTATTCTCTACTATCATGCTGTCAAACAAGATCATTTTTAGAGAAACTGATGACAATTTGTCTTAAAAAAAAATCTAATCTACAAATCAGAACATCCCTCTCCCTAGGGAGAAGCTGTTGTGTGTTTTTGTATTGTTTAGATTATTGCTGGTGAACATCTGTTATGACAGTAGCAGTGAGGGTTGATAGGATTAGATAAACTTCCAGTACTGCTGAGAATGCGAATTTCACTCTCAAATGGAACCTTTTAACCAAGATCTACTCCCCCCCACCACCATCATGTAAGGATCAGGAGGAGGAGGAACAGAACTGTGTCTGAGTCAGACAGAAGGAAGATGCAGGCAAACCCTCCCTGGCGTAGGAAGTCCCATTTTCTGTGTCTGTGGTCTTCAGGACTGTGTCCTGCCATATTGGAGAAGCCTCATGGAGAAGGGTCTCTAGTCCATGTTGTCTGTACCCCTCTTTCACTCTGAATTTCCATGACAATCACTTAATCTCTGCCTTTTTGGGGTTTTCAGAAGCCTCTACCTTCATAGCTTTACTGAATGGAAGAAAATGTTCTGAGGGATGTTCTTCTTGAGTGCTGTGAACCCCCAGAAGTGGGGGGAGTGCAGGGTATCCCTGAGCCCATGGAGGGCTGTACTGACCTTCCAGTATGCAGCTGCTGCTCTTCAGCTTTTGAAGGAAAACTGGGAGGCACAAAAATCCAAAAGGGTCACAAGTGCCTCTGAAATAAATTAGAATGTAAGCTCCCCATGGGCCCAAGCTGCTGTTGTGGGGTAGCCACTGCCAAAGCAGAGCTTGCTTAAAAATACTTGCAATGTTTCTTATGAGTTCACCAACGAATGCAAATCCTTTCACTGCCTGCAAGGTTCATTAATGTCATTGCAGTGCTGTGTGAAAGCAAAATGGAAATGTAGGGCAACTAATGAAAACAAAGGTTAAATACAATTTCCCAGCTTCCCAAGGGAGCAGAGTTTTTTTCAGGAAACAAATTTCTGTCTATATGTGAGAAATTGTGCAGTTTCCTTTTTTTACCCTTTATATAAAATTTTATACAAAACTTGATCATAAAGAGGAAGAACATAGTAAAATAGTGTCTATTTGGAACAGAATATGGTTATAGACTAGAGTACATGAGAAAAATCAATAGCTTTGTATAAGCGTGAAGTCCATAATCACTCTGCAGACATACCTTGGAGAATTTATGCATTTTAACTGTCTTTGTATAAAACCTTCCAGGGAACTGCACATAATAATAATTAATCATGTAATTAATACTTAATTTACAAAGGAAACAGTATGCCCCACTCTCCTGCAGAGGCACTTGGGGTGATAAGCAACAGAAAAATAGAATTCAAATAAAAATAACTCATTAAAAGGAAGTCAAGAAAGATAATAAATGAAGGAGGAAAGACGTGCCACTGCGGATGCATAAACAGAACAGAAAATGCTTAAAAACTCCCAGCCTCATCCTGCTTCTAACAAGACTCCCATTTGCTTTGATGGAGACAGGGATATCATTGAGAGCCTTGGGAAATCCTCATGTGATGCCTTATGAAAGCAGAAAAGACATCCATCTTCCATCAAAGCCTAGTGGCTTTGTGAGCTGGAAGTCTGAGCACGCTTTGCAGTCGTGAATAAACCCTACTAAGGGAACTGGACACCACCTACAGGTCAGCTTACTGCCTTCTCCAAAATAGATTCAGGAAGACTAAACAGGTGCTGACTTTTTCCAAAATTGGCTTAGCCCCATCTCTGTCAAGCCCTCTCTTTACTATGGTTGTAGGCATTTTCCTGGTGCCAGAGTAAGGCTTACTGGTCTGTAGTTTTTGAAAATCACCCTTGCAAAGCTTTTTAAAAACTCTGTCATGGCTGCCATTTTTCAGTCCTGTATTACGAAACAGGACTGTCAGATAAACTAAGATTCAAGCTAAATTTGAAAACTTAACTTCATATTTGATACTTTCAGAGCTTTTGGGTTAAAAAAATAATCCTACCTCCTGATTTGTTACGATTTGAATTACTAATTTTCCCTGAAACATCGTCACCAATACTTTTCTTGTAATACAGTTTTCATGCTCATTCCCCTTGTGTGAGGTGTGAAAACTTTCTAGCTTCTGATGTGCATGCTAATACAAATAAGTTGGGTAGATTTTGCAATGTGTTTACCTTTGATGAGTTTTGACCCCACAAACTTTCTTGTAGGTCTTTTTGCTTTTTTTCCCCTTTCTTTCTTTTTGTCTCTTTCTAGAGGCAGATGCTTCTCAGTCTTTCTTGCTTTCATTAGTATATCTTAGCATGCGTATATATAAAATTTAGATGAATATTATAAATTTAAATGTTCATATTCTTACTGGTTTCTTCACCTATGCATGAATTCCCCCTTTTTTTTTTTTTTTGAGAAATGACTTTTTACTTATAATAGCCTCCTTTATTCTAATATTTATCCATATTGGCATGTTTGGATCTTTTGGAGTGATATATCTTTAACCTGAGCCTCTGATGTGTAGTCCTTAGACATCTCCCACAACAGCAAAAGCACATTTTATATTATAGAAGCCCTCTTTATTTTGCTTTAAATTATTTGCTGATGTTTCTGCAGCTCTACTTTTAAAAATCAAGTGTTACTTAGTGTGATCTTTAGAAATTTTTCCCTCTGAAAGGAAAAGACACTGAATCTGAATGCATTATAGTCACTATTATGGGGTCAGAGCTGCATCTTGAACCTTGTTTTAAAATCCTACTTAAAAGCAAGTAAAACTACAATTTACACCTCTTCTTGCAAATGGTCAGACTAGCTAATCCAAGGAGATGCTTCCTGTGTCTCAGAAACAGCCCTTGTGTTACAGCCCTTGTGTCTCTGACACAGAGATGCAGCATGTGGGATCATCTGATCATTGTGTGCTTTCCCAGATTTGTTTATCTCCCTTCCTCAGTGAAATGTGGAAGACTAAAGACCTGCACTGCTTAATGGTTTGGAATTCCAAACCATTCCTAAGGTGATTATTTAATCCTATATTCCCTAATACTTTAAAAACCGAATGAACTTGTTGACTGAGTCTCCTTTGTATCATAGCATTACAATGGGTCACTGATCATCTTTGTTCTCCTACATAACAGGTGTAACTATAGGAATAGTTCCATTTCAAACCTGGCATTTCAGCTCGTCCATCTTAGCTGTAGGACTCCTAATGTTTGTTTACAGTCACCAATATATTTACAGTGGTCTGGTGATCATTGTGTCTGTAGTGATCTATTCAGCCTCACATGGACTTGGTAGACCGTGCTTCATTGTGGATTTTTGTCTTACTGCTTTCCTAAATGGTGAAGTTGCTCTGACTCCAGCACTCCAGCAATAAAACATCTCTCCCACACTGTGCCCATCCACCTCATGTTTTTTCCCCTGTGCCGGCAAAAAAAACCAACCAAATACCACCCCCCCCCCCAAAAAAAAAAAACAAACAAACAACCCAACCAAAAAAAAAACCCCACCAAAAAACCCCCAAAAAAACCACCAAACAAAAAAAACTCACTCTTGAGCTCTTTCATATAGGAAAGATTTGGGAGCCTTTCCCAAATCTTTTTTCTCAGAGCTTGATCAGGCAGAGAGACTTCTGTGCACAGCAGCCAACACAAAACCCACAAAATGCCAAATGAGCTCCATCTCCCAGTGGAGCTGACTTCAGGGAACTCAGCAAAACTTATCTTCCAACAGCAGGTCATGGTTTTGGGAGAAGTTAGCACCTACAAGACCATCTGAAATCCCAGAACTTGCAGGATATATAAGACAACTATGGTTTGATGCTTTACATCATCCTTTGGAAAGCCACAAAGTAGTACACACCAAGTGATGAAATCCAATAGACTTTTTTTTTTTTTTTTTTATTTAATGGGTTGTTTTTCCTTGTATTTCTGTACTTCCTCCACAAGCAAATAATACCCTAGTGAGGCACAAGAATGAAGTCAGAATTTGCAACTGTGGCAGAGAAACTATTAGAAGTCTATAAATAAATATTTTTATTGCAACAGTGCTGCACGAGCCAGTACTTTCTGGAAACCATATTCACATCGAGATGGGCTGGGGAACTATGTTGGGTTACCAGTGGTGGTTACTTGGAAGTGTTTGTCTGGGAGATGTATGCAGCCTTCTCAATATTCTCATTCAGTTGTGTAATTCCAAGCCCCGTTGTTATCCCTTAAGAAAACTTCTTTCTATTTCAGAAGCACCAACTCTGAATGTTAAATTGAAAGGAGATAAAAGGATCACAGTAAAAGCTGTACAATTTCTGCCCTCTTCATTATACAACAAGCTGGTTCAGTATTTGCTTCTTTACATTTTTATGCAGATATAAAAGGCTACTTTGGGAAATCTGTAACACTATTATTAAATGTCACTGAGCAGAGCTGAGTATAGTGATGACTCATCCTCAAAAGATTTGATTTAGTACACACTAACTTCCCAAGTGTTGAGTTCTCATTTTTGACTATACCAACCAGAGTGCCCAGGTCTAAAGTAAGGACCATTCACATCAGCAGAAGTCCTTCCTCCAGCTTCAGTGATCCTTTGGATTGAGAGCTTAGTAAGAAAGAATGTTCTGGAAATTTCAATATTCTTAATAATGAGTGATAATTATCTATAATCAGAAAGGGCAACTTAAAAATCAGGCCTTATTGTGCTACACTGCCCAGACAGTGGAATAGAGTCTATGCCATGAATCTATAAAAACAATCAGTTTTGGGAAGGGATGTGGACCACCATGAAGATACATGCCACGGCAGAAGTAAACGTCATGTTAGTTCAATTTCTATTTCAATAGGTTAAGAAAGAAAAGAATAAGGGAAGGAAAAAAGAATTTTGAAGGAAAACTGGATGAAAAAAAACACTAGCAGAAGGAAGACTGATAGTTAAAAGTGAAATAAAGGTGGAGATGCTAGAGAATGGGAAGGGTCTGGGTGTTGAAAGCATCAGCATGGAGTCTGGTACATGACTGATCAGAGTATTCCTACCAATAAATTAGCAGAGAGTCCTTAATTTGAACAATATTAATTTGGAATGGCCTGAAAAGCCTCAAGTGTCAATGGACTTGCTTCAAGTATGATAGATAATGCTCTCTGCAACCCTGATGCAATGGCTTCCCACTCAAATAATTCTGTATATTAGATTGCACCTAAGCAGCCACTAGACTTAGGGAGTGACATGAGAAAAACTCCACTTTTAATCAATAACGTGGCCACATTTAAGCTTTTTGGAACTATGAGTTTGGAGCTAGACTTTCAGGCATGCTGTGGTCCTTGGAAGGAAATCTTGTTTTGTTTTGATACTCCAGTGTTATTTAAATTATGGACTTAGCCTGGAGAAGTTTAGCTATGAAACCCCAGTACACAGCTAGTGAAATGGGAAATGTTTATAACACTCCAATCTTCCTCTGTGTTTCAGACAAGCATAAGAGATCTGCACGAACAGCTAAAACATTGTTCAATAAGGAAAGGAGTTTTCCATCTTACCCTTTCAGAATTGAACATCAACATTTACTCACACTTTCCCAAGCTGATTAAACAATTATTTTCTATGAAGAAAATGGACCTGAGAATCTGTTACTCTAAGGAATCTTTGTATTAACTTGCTTAGGTTGAGGGGCTTTACTGGCAGTGGATCTTCACAGTAGGATGTGGCTGTTGCACTCAGAGACTCCCTGCTTTTGGTAGATACTCATCCTTATGACTTCTATTTCACTTGTAAAGTCCAAGAGACATCAGGGAAGGAAAAAGGGAGAAGAAATGGGACAATGCTGGAGAGCTGATACCTCAGAGGCAGTGGGAAGCACAGAAGAAATTAGAACAGCTCTGAGTTTCTGTAATTTTCACAGCAGGTTGGACATGCAGAGTTGCTGAGAATTAACACCTGTGTTTCTGCAGAAGCAAATCCTCAGGAGAACTGTCACAGACTTTGATAGAGATGGAAGCAGCAGGGTTCTGCAGAAACTGAAAGGCATCCCCTGGAAAAGTTCTCAATGCCTCAAGGATTTAAGGTGAATGCTATTCTCCTTGCAACAAAGATAATAATTTTAGGTATCATGGATGCATGAAGATGCTATGACACTAGCATATAAATATGGAGGTGGGTGTTTACGTCGATAAAATACTCTGGAAAGTTGAAAAATTAAACTTTTAAGACAGAATTAATTGCTAAATGGCAAAATTAATTTAAATTAAATACCTTTTTTGAGAAGGAATCTGTAACACAGAATGTAATTGCACGTGACAGCACTCATTGACCGACTCCCTATGGATCTGTGAAGGTTTAAATCTGTGGGTAAATTCTTCAAGGTCAGAGTATGTCACAGGAAAGGTTATTTCAATGTCTAACAAGCAGAGAGATATAAATCAGAAATGTTTGATGGCCTGAAGATGCCCAGGGGTTTTGAGACCTGTGGTAGTGTTGAGGGCTGCTTTATGCCTTGTCCACTCCAGCATGCTGCTTGGCATGAAAAGTAACCACCAAACTGGACAACGCTATGCTTGAACCTTGTGTCTGCTCCCTTGAACAAATGTTCTTAACTGCTTGCAGGATTCCTTCAATTTTCTCTTGTGCACTGAAGACATTTAGTGATTTTGTCCTGCAGTTCACTTTTGTGATGCCCAGGGCTGTCCTACTGTTTGAGGATTTGGCAAGTTGCTGCTGGTGAAGAGGCCAAGGACAGGACAACTTGCACATGAAGTCTGCTTGAGATGAACAAGAGGTGTGAATGTTGAGAGAGGAGTGGGAAAAGATGAGGAGACAGAAAAGCATTCATGAGATGAGATACAAATACAGCATATGATAGCAGGAGAGGCTACAGAGGAGGTGGCAGAACTTTCAAGAACAAAAAAGGGACAGAACCAAATGTGGGAATAAACAAGGAAACAGGGAAGGCATACTACACATCAGGCCTTAAAATGCAATTTTTCTCATTTCATTTCATTTCATCACTGAATCCATTTAATCACATCTAATAATACAATGGTTGAATTAGAACACCCTAATTGCATTCACTGTAAGACCTTGTGGAAAGATTATTAAATTTCCCTGGTTTTGAGCAATTCAGTTACATCATGCCAAATGTGGGCAGAAAGGAAAAAAAAATCACTTCCCCTGTGCAGTGTTAGTGATATATAAAGCAAAGGAGAATCAATTTAATACATCACCACTGCAATGTGAATTTCTAGAATCATTGAGCTGAAAAGTACAATCCCACCAGTCTGGTACCATGAAAATGAAAGTTGATGTCTGCCTGGATCAATTTTATCATGAAAATAATGGCATCACTCTGGGCACAAGATTTAAAGCCTTCAAGGCTTTGGGAAAGACACACTCAGTAACCTACATACGAAAGTAGATTGATTGAGAGTGGCTGGAACACACATAAAGCTGACATTTTTACCCATCGTGGCCTTTATCAAGACTGATAGGCTGAAACATTGTCTTTCTGAATGTTCCCACTGCTTTCATGTGTAAGCTCCTGGGTTTGCATTAACTCTTGAGGCTTTCACAAGGTGTGTGCGTGATACATCTGATATACCACTGGATATGTCTTGATGATGTAAAGAAAATGACCTAAATTCATCCTTACATTTAGATGCCTCAGAAGGAAGAGGTTATTTTCACTCTTTAGTTTTCTATTTATAAACAACGAAGTCTAGACACGATCACGTATGTCTTCTGAGACCAAACAGCCTTCTGTGCAGATATAAACTTTGGACATGCACACTCTGCCTTGACTGTTCAGGAACCTTTGCCTGTTGCTGGGTGCCTGACCCTGGCAAATTACACATGTACTTTTCAACCTCTGAGCCTCTGGCCCCTCTAGATTCACAGAGAGGTGGCACCACTCAGCCAAGACTTTGGATCGTAGAATAACTTAGGTTGGGAAAAGACCTCTAAGATCATCAGGTCCAACTGTTAACCAAGCACTGCCAAGTCCACCTCTGAACCATGTTCCCAAGTGCCACATCTACTTGTCTTTTAAGTACATCCAGGGGTGATGACTCAACCACTTCCCTGGACAACATGTTCCAATGCTTGACAAACCTTCCCAATATGAAATTTTTTCTAATATACAATCCAAACCTCCCCTGGCACAACCTGAGACCATTTCTTCTTCCCTTGTGACTTGCTATATGGGAGAAGAGACCGCCCCCCAGCTGGACACAGCCTCCTTTCAGGAGGTTGTGAGAGCAATAAGGTCCCCACTGAGCCTCCTTTTCTCCAGACCAAACAAACCCAGCTCCCTCAGCCTCTCCTCATCAGACTTTACTCCAAACCCTCCACCAGCTCCACTGCCTTCTCTGGACACATTCCAGCATCTCAATATCTTTCTTGTAGTTAGGGGTCTAAAACTGAACACAGGATTTAAGCTGGCCTCACCTGTGATGAGTACAGAGAGACAATCACTGCACTGGTCCTGCTGGCCACACTACTCCTGATACAGGCCAGGATGCCCTTGGCCTTCTGGGCCACCTGGGCACACACTGGCTCTTGTTCAGCTGGCTGCTGACCAGCACCCCCAGGTCCTTTTTGGCTGCCAGCTTTCCAGCCACTCTTCCCCCAGCCTGTAGCAATGTGTCATGGGGCTGGTGAGAGCCAAGTGCAGGACCTGCTTAAACAGGTTCCAGCCCTAAAGAGAACTTAGCTTAAGTCTGTTAACATTCTAGCCTAAAATAAAGCAACTTATTGGTAATTACTAGTATGAGAAAAAGTTAAGAAAACAAGGAAGCAAACTAAAATGAACTTGGGTTCATTTTAGGAAGTAAACAAAGGCTAATGAAAATGCTAATAAAGAAGAAAAAACTTAATATGCTATTATGAAAACATATAGTAATTATGAACATTAACAGCATCAGAGGCTGGTGCAAAGAGGGTTGCTTGGTATTTCCCTGAAGATAAAAAGCATCTGTGTGCATCAGGAATCAACATTTTTTGTTTCTCTGGGGTAGAGGATGATATGCAATTGCTAGGCCTCCATTTACTCTATACAAATGTTATCTACCCTGTGTGACAGTGGCTGTCAAAAAGTATTCCAAACCTAATGGCAAAAAGCAAATGTCTAATAAGATAGATTCACATGTTACCAATTAGGTGAACAAATCCATGGGAAGATTTCAAGTAAATTAAGTAAAATCTGTGGAATAAGCTACTGTTGAGCAACACTTTCTGTTACTTTGCTCTAAAATGTCAACAAGCTTCCACAGTATTTCAAGAAGGAAGAAGGGGAAGCCCAATGTGGCCCAAATTATTTACTCATGAAAAACCACAATCCAAAATAACAAAATGTTTGGCAAAAAATTATAAAAATGTCCAACTGCATACTTTTATAGAAAAAGGGACTTGTTGCTGATTGAAAAGGGGAAACTGTGGCTTATACCAGATGTTAGTATTTTTGGTGATTTGAATCAGACTAAACCAAAATGCAGACAGAACAAAATGTGCTACATAAAATGAGAGATGAATAGTGTGGCTCTTGTGTCCCCGTACTGACAGTTTTGCCCTACAGTTAAACAGCTGTTGGGCCAAATTACTTGCTGATGCCATTTGTTTCACCCCAATCATCTCAAAATGCAAGGAGAGAAAGCAAGAAGAGACTACAGATGAAAAAGCAACTGAAGGGTAAAAGCATCATTTATATCATAAGCAAGCAAGCTTGGAATAGTTGGAATAGAATGGTTCCCTGCTTAGAGACCACACACTAGATGGACAGCACTTCTTTGTTATCACTTGTAAGTTACTACTATGTTTGAGACAGTGTCAGTGTGGAAGGAAGGTCTTAATTTACCATGAAGGCTAATTAATGTTATCCTAAAAAATATGGACATAATTAATAGTTTTCCATGGTCAGCATACTGTTGAACAAACTATCCAATACATATATAGATAAATGTCCAAATATGACCATAATAGAAAACTCATTTGCTCACAGGTTAAACTAAAAAGAGATCAAGGGAATGTATCCATGAGTTCAAAACTGTCATTGAATACACTACCTCTCCAGAAATAAGCCCATATATTCCCTTTTCAATGAGCAATCAGCCTAACCAAAAATGCAAACTCAAAGGCTCAGCAGTGAGGGTGTTGTAATTATTTACACACCAATGGTCTTGCCATATATTCTCGGTTGTGTTTTTTAGAGCAAGAAATGACTCAAGAGCCTTTGGGAGCTGAGAGCATATCTTGTCTTCCCCGTCAAATCATCTGTTGGGTAAATTGCTATTTATTAACAAGTTCTTATAAATAGTGAAAGGGTTTTAAACTGCAATGTTGCACACATTTTGCGTCATCCCAGCTCAAGAAGGATGAACTTAGCCTAAAAAACATGTTGTGAACTGGTGCTATGATGGCATGAAGAGTGTGGGAGCTCTTTGCAATGGAAAAGACTGGAAGATTTTGACTTTCTCATGCTCAGGAAATGAAAGCTGGGAGGGGGTTAGGCAGGCACGCACACATGCACACACACACATGCACAAAAAGGTTTTAGCAAAAATAGGTCCTGGATCAGCTCTTTAACAATGAAGTAAAAAATCCTACCAGACTGGAAGATGGCACTTGATGAGTTTCTGGAAGGGCTTTTCAGGCAGTAGTATCTGAGAGAGCTGAGGACTAGAGCTGATGAACCAAGAGACACGATCTGCTTTCAGCTTCCTAAAACTGTTATTTGTTTTCATACACAAGGTCTGCTTAAACTGTCTTCTGCCCTGGGGAGCAGACTGAGGAACTGGCTCTGGCTTCCAGTCACACACCTCCTGCTCCAGGGAGGAAGCACTCTGGGAGAGACTCTGCCTGCTGCTCCACCTCAGCATTGTTTCTTGGAGCAGTCATGAAGTGAGAATTGTAGATCAAAGAGTAAATTATGGTACTGTTTTGATGATAGTAACAGTGGAACTGGTTTGTGTATTTATAGACATTATGAGGCCAAATAGCAAAGAAAATGGAGTCTCAAACCCAGCTGGTCAATGTAAGCTCTTCCATGTAGGACCTATCTTCTCCATTCCACTGTGCCTCTCCTTGGCTGGGCCTAACACAGTATCAAACAAAACTTACAAATCTCCATACTGACACCCACAGAACTTATTTTCAGACTGTCTTCCAAATATTTATGGGCAATTTTTTGCCACTGCACTTCTCCCTTTTGAACAAACAAGCAAATACTTGTTGCTGAAATAAAATCTTTAAATTTTAGAAATGCTCCAATTCTTTGTTTCAGCTGACTTCTGTGCACAGTCAAATTTAGAGGCATTTTGAAATCTACATTTATCACATATGTTCCTCACAGGCAACCTTTCCATCTTCTGACCCAGCCTCCACCTGTTCCCCTCAAAAGCTTTTTATCGGTTTAAACATTCCCTCTGGATATTCAGCTCTATCAGTTGCTATTGATGGAGTTGTTTGAGTTTCTTTCAAACTGTGGGTTTTGTCACGGAAATCTTGCATTCTAGATCTGTATTTGATTTATCTGAAAAGCTGTCAAATCAATAAAATTTCACTTCAGCTGCCAGAAAAAAAAATTAAAAATCTATGTGTTTGTTTCCCCCACGAGGATTTAACTAGTCATTATGTAGCTGGTGATAAGTGAATATAAAAGGGGGCTTCTCACACCAAATGGTTTTCAGCCATGTTCTTTCTTCCAAGCTGGCCTAGACCACAGACCATGGCCTCTTCATTTCAACTTGCTTCAGTTAAGGGTTCCTCTTTTCTTTCGTGTCCTGAGGAAAAAAATCCCCACAATGTAAGTCCATATGTCAAGCTGGTCACCTTTGTAGCAATCACATTTTAATGCCATTCTGGTACCAAAGCCAAGCTCTGCTGGGTGCTGTCACAGCAAGCGCTGGTACCAAGGGGGGAGAGGCAGCTTTTCCAACCAATTCAGTATTTCTCAGCCACTTAAAAATGTTTCACACTCTCTTGCTCTTTCCTCAGGCAATGGGACTGTGAACTTCAGAAATATGCAAGTGTATTTCAGCTACTAATACTGAGTTCTGCTGCTTCTGAGATTATTTATTTATGTATTTGAAAATGAGTGTATGTGAAAAGTTCCTGATTAAATGCCCTGGCTATAAGTTGTTCATCGACAGAGCAATTATTGCATGCCTGGGATGAAGTCTGCATAATCCATATAAAATCACATTAAAAATCAAGAAGGAAAACTTGACAGATAAAAATTGATCAATTTTTTTGTTTCTAAAGAATGGAAAAAAGCTTTACCAATTTTTTTTTTTTTTTGTAATTTTGTATCTTTTTTTTGTGTATAAAAACATGAAAAAATGGCAGCTACCTTCCCTCAGTAGCTCTAGATGTTTGATGCAATTTATTCTGTGGATTATTGGTGTACCTGAATTAAATCTACGACAACTCAGGGGCTGCCTGAGCACTAAATGACAAGTCTGAAACTCGTTTGAAAATGACAAGAGTCTGAAACACTTAAATGACAAAAGTCTGAAACTCTTGTCTCCAGTGAGTTGAGAAGGAAGAAAAGTGGTTCAGTCATTCCAGCTTGAGATTCACAATAAATCCCCAGCTCCACCACAGACTTTCTGCATGTCTGGGACATGGGAAGCTCCTCAGGATTCAAGTACGCAACTTTCAGCCCAAACATCAATTTTCAGAACCTGTGATGGTAGCTCTTTTTAGTACCCAGATATCTCCCAGGGAGGGTCCAAAGCAGCTGAGCTCCTGCTGGGCCAGCACAGCAGGGCTCTCATCCAGTAACACTCTTTTCCTTGGCACCCCCAGTCCTTGGGTCTGGATTAGGTGTGCAGCCCTGGGTTTGGTGTCCCACGCTTCCCCAGGGGCAGAATGGGGTTAGCAGTGGCCCAGCAGAGCTATTCACTGTTCAAGAGGTGCCAGGATGGTGTTCAACCCCCTCCCAAATGTAGGAACACTACTTTGTGCCACAAAAAAACCCCCCACAAATTCACAAAGTAACCAGTCCAAACTTCCAACTCTCTCCTGCAAAGGAACCTCTCTGAAGACCAGTGAGAGCCTCCTCCTTCTCATGCAGCACAGACACTGTCCTGCTCAGATCCCTGGGGACAATCTGTCTACCATTTCCTTGGCTGCCTTAGATGATTTGAATGGTGATTTTTACCACCTGGTGCTGTACCCTATTCATGGTGGTGTGATGTCTGCTCCTTCTCCATCCTGCAGTGAATGTTGCCTTTCGCATGGGATGCATCTTATCCAAACATTCAACTAGTGTGTTTTTTTGCTGGAAGAACATCCTGAATTCAAAGCAATTCCTCACTGAATGATACCTAAAATTATGATTTTCTCTCTCTCTAATACCTCTTTCATACATAGTTACCCCACACTGAGACAACTTTCCCAGGAGGAAAATAGTGCTCCTGTCCTGCATCCCTCTGCCATCACATAGTTGTCTCCAGGCTGCTTCCAAGGTTTCTCTGGCAGAGGAAGGGATGGATTACTCCTCTGTCTCCTCCTGGAAAAGTAGCACAGGGTAGCACAGGTACCCTTATTAACCACACTGCTCTTCGAGTGGCCTTCATGTAGTGTTCACCTTGCTGACTGGCACTCAGACCACTTTTTAAGTTGAGTCACACAAAAAGGTAAGGTGGGGATGGATGTCTGCTCCATGAGAAACAGCCAGGTGGATGCATGAAATTGGTGCCAAGCTGCTCAGCTCTGTCAAGAGTACAGTGCTCAAGGGCAGTCCTTCAAGGCTGTTAATGAAATTAAAACTGGAGATGTAGACAATTCTAATGAAAACTCCTGAAAGGTTTGAAGGAGCTGAGAGGCTGTGACTGGATGATCCAAATGTGGGATTTTGGCACAAATAACTGCAGCTCAAAAACCCTGCATGGATTTTTGGGTGGCTTTAGTTAATAAATCTTTTTGTAATCAGTAGAATCAAGGCACTTGCACATGCTTAGAGACCCTCACCACAGGGCAGCACCTCCTCACCTGTAGCATGGGAATATATCTAACAAGGTGCTGTATGGAGTAGCACTTCCACACTTTGGTGGGAACAGGAAGTGAGGAAAGCATGTGAAGAGAAACAGACTGGCTGGGAATGTGAGGAGCCACTGGAGGCAGAAGATGTGAGTCCTGAAACCATAGATACCCCAACAGCAGATTTTCAACTTGATTTGGTCCATGGGTAAATCTCATCCAGATTTGACCAAGACATGAGACATCCTGAAGAAGTCTTGTATTTTCTCACATCATCCCAGTCTCCTGGGGAACTACTGCTGGTCACTATCAGAGTTATCAGCCCTGAAGTCAACATATAGTAGCTGCCAGAGTGCTTCCTGCTGAGCACTCCTAGCAAATTACCCAGTAGAGCTCAACAGAAATTAATTAAATAGCTGTGGCTTAGCCTATAATGTAATCAATGAGTCACATCACTATGTTATGTGGATGTAGCTGCCTGGTTGCAGAAAGATTATCCAGCACAATGTGGTTTGGGTTTATATGTCATTATTTAATGATCATTGGCCCCCCCAAGGATCAAAAGCAGCCTTAAAAATCCTCCTGCCAGTGGTGCTAGAATGTTTGCCCTTCATACTATATGAACAACTGGTGAAAGTTTCTATATCTAAGGACCAGCGTAGAAATTAGTTTCTTTCAAGCTTTCATGTTGCAGGAAAATATTTTGCAAATTATTTTTATTAAATGAAACTCACCTTCTGGTTATGGAGCTAACACCTGTCTGAATGTGAAGTGTTTAAGAGAGTGCAAATCAAAATCAATTTCAAGTTGACTGACCTGCCTTACCAATAAATCATCCTGCCCCAGTTTGAATGCCTCATAGATCTCAGCTGGGGCTTGTCTGCCCTGGGGATTTGCTTTTGCCCCACTGTGTTGATCACTAATCCAAGCCACTGGTTGCATTCCAACTTTGGCAATTTACTCTGCTAGAAGGATGTTCCTGTGAAGTCCTGCTAGCACACCAACACTGGGGTGGAAGGTCACATGAGGAAGGGGGACTGGCCTTCTGTCTTAAAAAGGTGAACATTTTTGTTGATGTGACCAGTGGCATCCACTGAGCATGAGGATGCAGCTGTCCACCTTGCATTGCTGCTACTGCTGCTCCTACTTAACAGGGTTGGCATAAGCTCTGGGATTTAGGCCTTGCTGACCCTTCTACAGTATTTTGGATTAAATAAGGTATAAATTTAAAAAACAGGTTCTACTTCTAAGGACTTTCTTAGGCAAATAAGTCTTGAACTATTTACAGCTTGCTCTATAGCTACTGTAACTTTCAAGAGAAAATGTCTCCTTTGAAATGGCATTCTCTTTCCAGACTTTGATAAGTGTTGCCATATTAAGTGGGAACTGTGACCTTCATGTATAGTGCAGATAAGCAGATAAACATGAAATACAGATGTCATTTTTGAATGCTTATTTCTGCAACATATATTCTCTTTTTGACAAGGCAATACTTTTTAACAGATACATTCAAATTCATTCTGGCTATAAAATTCGGATTCAGATCAGGAGCTGGACTTTCTGAAGCATCTTCTTTTGGATCATACTTGGGCTTAAGATTGACATTATCTGATACGACAAGACAAGTGCAGGGTATGTAGAAGGTATTTACTTTTACCAGGCTTTCAGAATAATTCAATGTAGTCTGTGATAACTATGAGCATCTCATTTTCCTGCTTTATAACACACTAAGTGCAGCAGTTTGCCTGTTCCTATTCATCTCTCTGTGCTAAACTGTCCCATTCTCTTTGGTTCCTTTCATACCGAAATGGTATCAGGCTCCTATTCATCTTGTTTCCTGCCTCTGCTGTATCCTTTCCAAAACTGGGTGTATAAAATGCTGTAGCTGCAGCATGAGCATTATTGATGCTTATTGTGGGACTGTGTAATCTCTACTTTCTTTTTCTCTGTTTAAAAATCAGGATAGTGCTCACCTATTTTTCATTTAATGGCAATTAAATTCTGAGCAGATCTTTACATTAAATGATCAACAGTGCTGCTTGGGGACTTCTCCTTAAATATCAGCGTGTTTGCATTTTTCCTGTGCCAGTACAAAATGCCTGAGATCACACTATACAGCCCTCCATTTTCTTGTGTCAGATATTAGCACTTAAAATTTAACAACTGATGAGCACATTTTGCAATTGGCTGCTTTTCTCTATTTTATTTTCTTCTGGGATTTTGATATGTCTGACAGGGGATGTAGGATATGAAGGAGACAGTCCTCCAGACTGTGAATTATCCAGCAATAGCAATAAGGCCTGGATCAGAGGAGAAGCACTAGGCATCTTTTAGTCTGGTAGGGTGAGCCACTGTAATAATCCCAAATGTAGAGGGATGTGGAGGTTTTTTTGATGTGATGAAGAAATAAATGCATTTGGTTTATGTAGCAAGGTTTTGGTAGCAGGGCAGCTGCAGGACTGGTTTCTGTGAGATGAGGAGCTGCTGCCATGAGGGGCAGACCCAGCTCAGCAAGCTCCAACACACACCCAGGGCTGCCCAAAGCTGATGCTAGTGGCTCCTCTGTGATAATGAATTTAAGATAGGCTGAAAAATGCCACGTGCTTCTGGTCAGCTTCTTTTCTACCTGATCTTGACTGAATGACCAAGCACAAATGTAAGTCAGAGGAGACTTTCCTTTTAATATTTCCTCCCTTCTCCTTAGACCACATTATATGAACTCATGGTACATGAACCAAGCAGGAAAAGAACAGTAGTAAGAACACTGAAGGGCTTTAGTATTGCATTAGTGCGCTTCACTCCCCTTGGTATAATATAAAAATGGCAAAGATGGTATGGAATGAGCATTTTTAATAACTCTCCTAAGTGTTCTATTAACTGCCGTGTATCACACAAATGAGATGCAGAAACTAGGGAAGCATTTTCAGTTGCTGAGTAAAAACAATTTAGGGTGTAAATGTACTTCCAGATCTGCACACAGGAATCCTGCCAACCAGGCTTGTGTTAATTTTATTATTTTTTAAAAAAGTTTTAGTAGAGAAGTTCACAACACAAAAGCACTGGAAATATCCTTGTATGGAGTCAGTGTGTTTTTGAGGCTAAGAATAGCCTGCAATCTGTGCCATCACTGTAATGGTTGATGGTCACCTCCCCATGCTGGACAGAAGTCAGGGCTCACGCTGGCTCTTTGAGATGTCTTCTGTCCCAGGTTTTCACCTGAATGCCTTCAACCTCAGTGTCTGAGTCTGTCAACTGCCTTGGTGAGTACTGATCTTCAGACACATCTGGAGTCCCTTACAGGGGTTGGTGAAACCAGCTTGGAGTGGAATTGCTGAAAATATATTTATATTTATACAAATATATAGTATATATATGAGTATATATATATAGGAACATAAAATGCTTATGCAGCTAATTAAAGGCAACTGTGACATTTTGTGGCATGTTGATATAATGCCATTAAAGTGAAATGTCTGTCAAACACCTGCTGCTCTCTGCTCCCTCCTACCTGGCAGCACTGCGAGGACACAGATTAGAGGCATGCACAGCAGAAAAGCTGCTGTGTGGCATGCTTTCATTTCAACCAGTTTATGCCACACACAGCACAAAACACTGTAATTTCTGTTTTCAATTCTCCTTTAAAGTCCTCCTCGATTGTATTTATCTTTGTTGGTACACAGATACATTGTGAAGAGGTATGATACTTCTTAATAATGTATGTTTTTCCCTTTCTCTCTCTCCTTTCTTATATGTATTAGGCAAAAAATAGATCAAAGAAATGTGTTTTGCTTAGAAGGCACAAAAATTCATGATTATCCTGATTTTTTTCAGGAAGGCTCAGAGGAAGACTTATACATTGACCCACTATTGATTACCTCTTTCCAAAATGTTATGCAGAAAAACTTCTTAGACTTTCTGTACAGAATCTGACCTTTAGTAAAAGGCTAATCATGCCCTAGATAAGCCTTCTTAAGATTAGAAAATATCATAATTTTAGGTGCCAGTCTAAGCAGGAACACCATTGTTGACCAGTGTGAATGTCTGCTCAGAATTTGAAATAATAGAAATGTAACAGCAGATGCCAGGATCATAGAGTTTTATACTGCTTGGATACTTCCTAAGAGTCACTAAAACCTGCACCAGATCTGAACTGGGACTGTGGGCAAATGCATTTCTGAGAAGGAGGAATTTGTATGAGGTGCATTTCCCTGCTCATGTGCTGCATTCCCCTGGGCAAGTATCTTCTTGAGAGCAGGAATATACACAATGAGATTTCTTGAGATGGAATGGATCATTGGTCATTGTATAAAATGTCTTTATGGAATTGGTCAATGGCAAGGATAAGGATAGGCTACCATCTAGTGGATACATCGTAAAATTATTACATTTGTATTTAACCCATTTTGTGATTTGAATGGCTAAACTAAAGAAAATCAGTTCAACTCTTACATGCTGAAGTGACACCTGAAAGCACTCTAACCATTTCTGCATTCAGCCTGATTTTAAAAAACCTTGCTGTGCTTTCTTCTGGTACCTCAAAGCAGCTCTTCTTGCCCCAAAGCCAAAAGAGACAGAGAGTACCATATTTGTCAGGTGTTCTGATTCCTTATTGATGTCTAGGATGCAAACATACAAATGCACATTAGTATCTGTATGACAGTTTGAAGGTGTAAAACACAGAGAGAGGTCTAAAATAGACAAAATACAAGAAAGAAGACATTTAACTCAAATATCATGGCACATGTCTAAAGGCACAACATAAAATACCCAGTGTAGCTCAGCAATTACTGCAGAAGGAGTACAAGTCTAATTTTCTTTATAGCTCTGCTCTACCCATCTGGCTTCAGAGCAGTGATTTCTAACCTGAACTGCCATGCTTGCCTCTGGAGGAGTAAGACCTCAGAAGCATCTTGATATGCTGATGTATACTGAGCTCTTTGTGTGGTGTGGGTAGGAGTAACAAAAGTAAGTCATGCAAATTATGACTTCTGAGTCTGATCTAGGTTGGTGGAATCATCACTGCAACTGGACAGACAGAAAGGGTATGGAGTTGTTGGATGCATCCACATGTCTTTGTTGCTCTGAGAGCTGCAGCTCAGTCACAAGGGACGTGGCATTAAATGCAAAACATGGATAAAGAGCTGGGTACCACGTGTCTTAGAGGAACATTCTTTTTACAGGAAGTACTTGCATCAGAGAATAAAGAGATAAGCACAAAAACAGATCAGCCTGGTCTACTGGGTTGGTGGATTACACTGATGGTGCTCTGATCTGATCAGGTGATGTAAATCCCCACGATAGCGGCTTCAGAATCATTCGTTACTGAGACATGACATAGATCTGCCTTGATACCTGAACCACAGGTATGCCTACAACCCATTTTCTTAAACAGTGGAAATATGAGCTGGCCTGTGTGCCAAATGGCTTTCTGCTGCCTGCCTTGACCTTCCGTATCTGCACAGAGAATAATGGATGTGTGCTGTGGGATGAGCACTTGTTGTGTGCCTCCCTGGAGGGATGTGCCATGAGCTGAAGGGAGTGCTGGAAAGAGTGCTGTGGAAGCTGGAACCCTCCTGCTGTCAGCACTAAACTGGTACTGAAGCAGGGGGTGCTGAAAGTGCCATTGGTATGGACCTGTAGCACTGCATCCTCTGTGGAGAAAAGACAAGGTAGGCTGAGGACATGAAAAGACAGATCATGAGACATATTCCATTTGGATTTAATCTGTCTGTCTCCAGTGGTGTTAGTAATGCAGCCATGGCAGCACATAGTTCAGTACAGGTATTTGCCAACTAGTTTTTTACCCACCTCTAAAGGCAAGATTTGCCACTTCTGCTGTTTCTGGGCCAAGGGAACTAGTCCAGGCAGCCAGTTCTATGTTACAAATTCTTTCCCAGCCTTAATAACATGAAAAATACAAAGCTATTATCTACCTTGTTAAATGCATCAACAGCTGCTTTCTTTAACTCATTACCTGTGTACCTTTGGGCCAGCCTAGTTCAAAGCTTCTCACCTGCTGTAGCTGTTTTGAAAGCTCAAGTTCTGTGCCTAAGCAGACACACAAAGCAACAGAGAGAAGGGAGGTTAAAACAGAAACTTGCTCACACTCAAATTCAGGTGGACAGTTGTAATTCAGCCAGACTGGGTAGCAGTTTCTCCCTAGAGGCATCAGTCACCTTTCTGGTCCATTGTTTTTTTGCTGGAAGCTGGAATTGGAAGGGAAGTCCTCTAGTTGAACGATGTTTCCTTCTATCTCTTGGTGGCAGAAGACAGCACAAAAAGCACCAGATAAGCAGGCAAAGTCCCAATCAAGAGTGCTTCTAGTTAAATAGTGAGATGTAGCAAATGCCAAGGCCTGAGGTTTATTGTTAAAGCCCATGGGTCTTGGTGAGGGGGTATTAAGACTACAGAAAAAGACAAACGCAAAATAAGACATGGAAACTCTCCACCTCTGATAAGGTAGAAACTCTCCAATTTTATAGATTTTTGTATTTCTGTTCCACAGAAACTAAAGAAATCTTCTTCCAGATTTTTCTAATAGTCTTTGTCCAACAGATCTTAACCCACCATGGTCAAACCAGTGAAGTTTGGTTCCCAAAATAATGTGCTTAACCGTCATGAAGTCTGCCCTGGTAGGATATTTAAGACAGGTCTGTTTAAAATGATCTTCTCTAGAGGTCTCTCTTCCACCTGTGTCACCTGCTGCTTATTACCCATCATGGCACCAGCCCTGCAAAACAGGCATTCCTGAACCAATACTGAGAAAAACAATCCTGTTTTATAGAGGAATAGGATATCACAACCCCTGGTGTTTTACCTACCTCATTATCCAAAGGGTAAAATTTAAGCCCAGTGCTACCAAAAAGGTAGCAAATAAAAAGGCAAAAATTAGGAACATAATAGTATTCATACATATGGGGTTTTTTTGCTAATAATAAAATGCTTCCCCAGGAAAAAAAAAAAAAAAATGGTACCACTAACCACAAACCACTCAAATTCAATACAGTGAGGTGTAAACATGGAATAAGTTCTCAGAACTCAACCAATCAAGGATAATACATAATCAGAGGACACATTTTTGTGAACTGGGGTGTTTTGTGAGCAAGATGTGAATAGAAAATTTACTGGCCTGGAAGGGAACTCCCTTAAATAAGCCCAGTTGGCTGGAGATTCCCCAAAACATCAGATCTGAGTTACAGCAGCTCATACATCTCAAGGAATAAGAAAGAAAGGAGAAAGTGTTGAAGAGGTAAGAGTCCTTGTGCTGACACATTGATAGTCAGCTTCCCAGGATAGGGATGTTTTCTTTTGACCATTTTACTTAGTCTGGTTTCTGTCTTCACTTATGAAGATTAACTTCTCCTGAATGGACATTTCTATCTACTGCTGCATTTTAATTTTCACTCCATGGTTGCACCAGCTCATAGTCATGTGTTTATCTCTGTTTTGGAGAATGGAAACATTTAAAAAGCCTTCCCCCCCACCCAGTGCCTGTGACCTTGCATTGAGCAGAGCTACACAAACATTCAGAACAAAATCCAAATGCAAACCTGAAACCTGCCTTTGGGTTTTATTATGAACTTGAAACTGAATTTTACCCCAAGTTTTATGAGCCTTGTCTGAGTTGGAGGGGACCTGGTCTGATTTAAGGTTTTACAGGGAACCATTTGATACTCAGAGGCTTAATGTGATTTTGGCTTGAAACAAGCAGTTCTTGGCTCACTTCAGGCATTTGAATCCCATATTCAAGGTGAAATCCAAGGGCTGTGTAAAGTTAGGACAAACTGAACCTGATGTGTGCACATGCTCGTACACAAGCAAGTTGTGTCTTAATGCGCCTGGCCAAAATCTGCACGGGATTGTGGCTCTGTTGAGGAGCATCGGGATGTGTCTCCTCAAGTTCCATTCCGGAGCTGAGCAGGCTGGCGAAATCTGAGCTGTAGACAACTGAAGCTCAGACCCTGGCCTTCCGTAAACAAACACCTCACTCTCTATATGTTTGTGGAGTAATAGTGACATCCTGTGGCCAGTCCCGATTAGGCCCAAGCACGGACAGGCTGTTAATTCCTACTGGTGCCAGACGTGAGGACCTGCTGGGAGAAAGGACGAAGGCAGAGCTGGAGAGGTAAAAATTTCAACCTTCCTTAATCTAGATGTTAAATTTCAATGGAGAGGAAAGAGTTACAACCCACTTGCTCTTTAGTCATAATCCAAACATTAAGGCCCTTAGCTAATTTAAATGTAAAGTGATTTTAAACATGCTTTCAGAAGCTGAGCATAGAAATGAATACCCATGGGAGGCACTGGGCACAGCAACTGGAAGGGGGAATAGGGAAACTAAGCTCTGAGCCTAGAGCAAGGAGAGGCCATCGGTGAGGTGGGAGTCAGGGATGTTTGAGACCATCCTCCAGAGCCTTCTGAGATGATCCAAATAAACCAAGTATAAAGGTACAAGCAGGAGGCAGCACTGAAATGGAAGAGCAGTTTCATTTCCCAAGCATGCTGTATTTTGATGTTAACAGGCACGGCCGTGGCGCCGTGGCAGGTTCAGTGAGGGACGTCTCTTTTTTCCCCTTGCAGTCGACACGCTCTCGCTCAAGTACCGAGGAAATATACTGCCAGCTGAGTCAAGTAAGGATTGCCCAGAAAAGAGAAAATTTAAGAGGAAAAAAAAAAGCAGGTGTAGGGCAGCCAATAAATTGTCAATGAAGAGAGAAAGCAGGCAAAGAGAGCAGCTGGCTAGAGCCCAGCAGAAGAAACTCAGTGCCTGGGAGACCAGCTTTCTGTGCTACATTATTTCAAAAGCCAAGAAGCCACTGGAGTTCAAGGAGAGAAGAAGCTGGACAGCCAAGGTGACTTTTCTTACGGGTATTCTCATTTTTATTGCCTAAATTACAGTAACTCCTGTGATGTGACAGAGATGCTGTTCCTGCCCTGAGGTGTCCACCAATGTTGTTTTATGCTTTGGATACTGTGATCCAAGGCCAGCCAGACTCAAGGAAGCCAACTAGACACAAGGAACATGGTGTGCTGTGGGATTATGGCTGAGCTGAGTGACAGAAGGGAGATATAAAAAAGCAGAGAATATGAGAGAGAGAAAATGGTTTCCCCATTGTGCAGGGGAAAGAAGCAGTGGGGAAGAGGTGAAGCTGTGATGTTTTCCAGCGACCACGACTTCCTTGTAGAATTTGATTGTCCTGAGATATTTCCTGAATTGCAGAGGCTTGTTATATGGGACAGAGCTCATGTTGTATCAGGTGTTTCAGAGGGAACATTCACTCTTGCAAATATTTGATTTGCATTTGGAGCCTGCAAGATAGGGGTGGATATAGTGTCATACCTTGACACTGGCTTGAGGTTCAAGTAATTTTTCCTACAGGGTGAGTGACTTGTTTCACTGGACAGCTGGCAAAGCAAATGATTTAGTGAACATGCAGACTTTTAGACTGTTCTCACAAGATGGGCTGAATTTCAGGTGATGAGATAAGTATTTCACCTTCTTCTCAGATGGCTGTAGAAAACCACAAATATACTTTTGTTTCATCGGGGAAATGATTAAAAAAGAACCATTTCCCAACTCAAAAAGTAAGTAGAATTTACAAAAACCCCACATTAGCTACAAACCAATCTATGTCCCTGGTGGCTGGCACAGCAAGCCATGGGCTGATACACTGGTCTGTAATTCAGTGTCTCCAAGAAACAGCAGAAAGACCAGAGCAACTGAGGGAAGAGTCAGTGAGGTAAAACAAGACAGATGCAAGAGTACTACTAATGTGGCCCTGAAACAAAACAGCTACCTGGAGAGAGAGTTTGGGGACTGAATGCTTACTGGAAGAAGCCAGGAGCCATAAAAAGTGAAACAGGCTCTTGTTGTCTGGTTCTCTGCCCATGCTCTGAGAAGCAAAGCTTCATGTATTTCTGTAAAATAAAAAGATCTATATCCAAAATAGTAGATCATCATGATTTTCTCACTCTACTGGGGACAGCCCACAGGGCTTTGGATTTCATCTAGCTTCTTGGCCAACATCAGCTCTGGTCTGATAGATTAGCAAAGTCTCTGTGGTGAGTTTGTCATTGCTGCTGATTCAGTGCCCTCCAAATACCTGCCTCTCATCACTGTTCTGCACAATTCCCAAATTAGGCTGTGGTGCCAGGTAGTGAACTCTCCCACTTGCTATGCTCTGATTGAGTTTGTAGGTCTTACAAACACAGAGGTAAATGCTATTAGTTTTCAAGAGTGGGATTCTTCGATCTGATCATTAACTTTCTCCATGGCTCCCTGCCCCCTTTGCTGTAACTCTTTCCTGCCACATCTACAAACTGCCACATCTACAAACTGCCACATCTGCTGGAATGGTAAGAAACTCTTGAACAGTCGCTGGAGCTCCCTGCACCTTCCCAAAGCCTGAGGTTTACAAAAGCAGCTTTCAGGATCTCTCATGTTAGAAGAAAGAAATATGCTAAGGTTTAGCCCTCCTCTTGCTGAGAATTTACTTTTGTTATATGGGAATATAGATTTAAAATCAAACAAGGCTCAAGTGTCTGCAGCTGGACCATGCCTGATCCTAAATCTGACCTGCGATAAATATTGCTGCTAAACAGAGCACATCACAATAAAATTCTATGAATCTCTTCAAAATATATAAGCATAGCTAGCCACTAACATAGCAAAGATGTTTCAGAGGGGACAAGAGTTCAGGAGAAGTCCTAGAGAATCAGCTCTTCCATCCCTTGAGATCCTTACACTGGTGAAATTGATTGAAGGTCCTTGTTTTTTCATATTTATTTCCCTTCTGCTTTTCTTTCTCCCCCTCTTTCCCTTGTTCTGCAGCTACTCTTCACTGTAGCTTTGCATCCTCAGTGCACAGCTGTCTCCCTGCCAATAACCTCTGCTCCTGGAGCAATGCTGGGTAAGTGTGTGTGTGACCTGGTTCATGTGCATCATGGCCCAGCCTGCTTATGGTCCATGCTAGTCCTGATCCATTTACAGCCTGTCTGTGTCTCAGGCTGCCGCCGTGCATCTCTGATGGGCCGTGCTGGAATCATTGCAAGTCCATAACTGAGTCCTCTGCTGAGGAAGAACCCTATCCCTCAGAGTGCCTCTTTTGTCCTACTCAGAGCTGTTCTCTGCCCCTTGTAGATTGGAGGATTATGATATCTAGGATCCTCACTCTTTTGGAGCAATGGGCGTGCCCAGAGGTGGCCCTGGGGGAGGCTGAGTATAGAAAGGCTGCAAGTGCCCTCAGGGTGCTGAGGATCAACACCAAACAAACACCAAACAAACAAATCAACAACACAATCAACACCAAACAAACAAAAAATTAATTGCCTATTAAATTAAATAGGCAATTAATTCAAGTAGTTATAAGTTTATGCCAACACTTTCTTCAAGTAACTAGATACCAGCATGCCCCGAAATTGGCTAAACTAATATAAAATGCTACTATCCCCACCTAGTTTTCTTTGTGTGAAAGCTGGTGGAGCTATATGAGAAGGATCTTGTTCCCAGGCACAGTGCATGTCTGCACTTCACAAAAGGCAGAGAAAGAGCACCAAGAGCAGCCTGGTGCATGTCTTCATTAGGGAAGTTTCACAGAGCACAGTCACGGTGCTAGTAACACACATCCGACATCGCTTTCTACCTCAGACAATTCATTGCTTCCTGTACCATAACTGGAGCACTGGAAAAGAACATTTCAGAGCAAGATGTGAAATCTAGCAGTTTTGTTAAGGTTAGAAAAATTCTAGCTGAGCTGCAGCAAGAAAACAAGTTTTAAAATGCCAGATGAGGCAGAAGGTTTTGTCTCATTGGAACTCATTCCATGCTTGAACAGCTCTTGCAGCAGCAGGAACCTCAGTAAACCTATGTATACAAAAGACAGGCTTAGAAGATATGAAGCTGGTATTTGTTTATTGAAATGAATTTTGGCTACTTTTCCTATTTCTCTCCAGGATGCCTTGTTGGTGGCAGGTGGGAATTAAGAGCTGTATTTCTGATACCTGTATCATTTATCTGTAGTCTAATCTGAAAAATTAATAGGGACACTTACTGACTAACACTGAAAATATGAAGAACTTTGAGCTACTTTTTATTATTTTATTTTTATACCCTGAAATAATGCTGTGTTTGATTCCTATTTCACAGAGGAAAATGAAACCCTGGGATGAATATATTGGTCCCTGGAAGGCAATTCCTGTAAACAAATTAATACAACTCAGGCCTACCTCCGCTACATTTTGTTCCTTTTCTTGTGCAGCCTATTGATTGATTTACCTGAGGGAAGAGATTCCTCTGACTCAGATACTAAGCAAGTTTTTAAGGAAAATACCAGCTTTAAAAAGGGAGCAGAAGAAAGAGCAGCAGTTGCAAAAATTGCTAATCTTTCATTTGCAGGAGCCACTGAACATCTGGATAGTATGAAGCTCCTTTAACCCCCTGAGTGCAGAAAGAATTAGCACCAAAGGGCAGCCCATGCTAATTCAGTGCCATTAAACTTGTATAAGCTAGAAGAATGTGATGTTATACTTCCATAGGGCCATATGGATACCACTTTGCACTTTGTATCCATCAGAGGGACTAGCAAAACTAGTTCAGTATTGTACAGTATGGTTCTTAGAAAGATAAAATAGCCCCTGTGCAATATTATACAGTATTACACATGTCTATCGTATCACGCCTTGGAACCAGCCTACCCTTTTAACTGTGGGTGGAGAGCTTGTCCACTGACATGCAACTTTTGAGCTTCCATGTTTAGAACAGCAAAAGACTGAATGTTGCAATAAAACCAGAGAATTAATTATTATTATTTTTTTTATTGTTAGCGACTCTTTCTTATTTTTTTAAGGAACCTGGCATTTTATTACTGCTGACTAGAGACTGTTTTCAGACGAGTTTTTATCTTATGTCTCCAGCTTTAAAATATGACTTCCTGCTAATCTTGCTACTCCCTTCATTCACCTTTGTCCATAACAGAGGGGAAAACATAGCACTTCCCTTGGAGCCCCCTTCATAGCTTTCATGTAACCTTCAGTTAAGCCCTATTTCAGTTCTCTCTGAATATCATTTTTCTCAACAGTGAAAAGTGAATAGGCTTTGCTTTCAAAGTCAACATTATCTGTGCTCAAGAGTAATAATATACTGTAGATTTTATAGTGATTTTCATGTGTAGATTTGAAACTGCTTTGGCACAAAGAACAGCCATACACTGAAGTTAAGACTGAGATTTTCTAGTTTAGCCCCACCCCCAGCCCATCAGGGCCTGACAACCAAGATGCACAATCCTGAGTGGCTCCTTTGCTGTGAGTCAGCATCAATGCCTTCCACTGGAGCTATTTTGCTCTCTTGCAGGTCTGACTTAGATATGGATGATTCCTAGCAAGATCAGTCATCATACACCTTTACATCCTTCAATATATGCTTTCATGTGTTAGGAAAATTAGAAAAGATTATAAACCAGAACTGTGTTTTAAACACAATAAACACGAAGGGGAACACAGTGGTTTACAAAAAATCCCCTTACTTCCAGCTACGTAGAATTATGCAAAAATCACAGTAATCCTTATCACCCCCTATTGCTATAGGAAGGCTCCTCACTGAAAATGTGATTGCATGGGAACAAGTCTCTGGATAATGCTTTAGAGACCCAAGGATTGCCAAACTCCAGCTCTTGGAGTTCCCTGGGGCTGGGGGTTTAGGTAAGGACTCTGCACTTGGATGGAGGCTCAGGATGTGCTTGTTTTCTCTCCTACAGTGGTGAGTCAGATCAGATCCGATTCACAGGCTCAGCCTCCCGCTGGGCAGTAAAAACACCGCTCTCCTTTTGGGTATAGTTCCCAGCTCCAAAATAAACACTGAGAGCAGCCAAACTATGGTCAAAAAACATCTAGAATGAGCACACTGGGTTGCAAGGGGGATGTCAAGAGGCTGTCGCTTCAGACAGTGCACCCTGCCGAAACTTCTCACATGACCTTCAGCACACAGACAGGTCTCTGCTCCCGTCAAACCCAGGAGAAATGTTTGTACATTCCAGTTAATTGTGAAGCTAGGCAGCAGAGCAGCAGAAAATGACTGCAAAGCACAAAAACATCAGGGAGCTGTAGAGTGGCCTGCAAACTGAACAAGTTTAGCAGGTCTGAATTTTACACATCCAGGCTCCATTCAGAAGAAACCCTGCTAATTAAGCTAATCTAATGCCCTGAAATATAGCCCCAAAAAAATCCCAAAGTTGGATGCCAATGTGGTTGTTTTTTTTTTTTTTGTTTTGTTTTGTTTTTTGGGTTTTTTTGGGGGTTTTTTGGGTTTTTTTGGGGGTTTTTTGGGTTTTTTTGTGTTTTTTTTAAGGCAGATAAGCCTGAAGAATACAGCCTATTATTTCCCCTAGATTATTTGTGTGCTTTGTCAGACTTCCCATACAGTCCTGCCCTCTAAAGCTCTTTAAAATAACACGCCTTATTGTGGTAACTTGAAAGGTAATTCACAAATCCCAGGGGAATCACTCCTCCTTTGGCACAGGGGCTCTCAAAAATCATCTGTCACTTGGAGCTTCCAGGCTACGCCTCCCATCCTGTAAGGCCCCTAGAGCAGGCTCTGCTGTGTTAATGAGAATATCAAGGTAATTGCATTGCAAAAGCCAAATGTCTTGTTTTGAGCTATGTTTTCTCTCAGGTGAGTATCCAGATGAGATACTCGGTCCCATGAGAGTTCATTCCCAGCACAGCTCGCAGGCTTCACTGCAAGCACAGTCTTTGGTCCTGGTACACAGAGCAGATGCCTTTTTTGTGTCCACAGACCACAGAGAACTTAGTGATTTCTTTAACGGTGAAGGAGAGTTGACATGTAAACCACAACGGGCTGCTTTTTTTTGAGTGAATGCTCCATGGACTTAATCAGACTCTGGGTTTGTCCATAACAAGTTCAATAGTTGCTATTTGCTCTTAGATCCTCAGCTTCATTAAATGTAAAAGTTTCAGCTTTTGCCAGCAGTTAGTTGCATCTAGATCTATAAAGGCTGTTCTGTCTCTCTAAGATGAGACATAAAACTGAGGCCTCGACCATCTGTGGTCATTAAGGATCCCATGGCATGCTTCAAAAGGTGAAGATGGTAGCTTTTGTCTCAGGACCAAATTCTATTCTGAGTAACTGAATTCCTTCAAACCTAAAATTCACCTCCAGCTTTTAATATAAGGTACTGTGTTTTCTTAAGTGTTCATAGCAGAGTGATGGACTGCTAGCTGATGACATTCTATCCTAGGAATTATAGTATTATAACAGTGGATTAAATGAAGTGTGCAGGTATACATGTTCGTCCTGTTGGTCACAACATGACACAGAGCAAGCTTGTCTCAGCACAGTAACATACACACACACACGGAAGCACATAGCCCAGAATTACAAGGTTTTAATTTTTACTTACAAAATTAAAAATCTGGTATCTTACCAGATAGATCCCGAGGCCTTGCTGATCAATAGAGAAGTGAATCCCATTGGAAAAGAGATAAGGTTGGCTGCAAAGGGAGAGTCATTCCTCCCATGTCTGGAAGCTAAAAACAGTGTGTAAAACCAGAAAAAATTATCTACCATTACCTCGGTGAAGTGTTTTTCACTTACTGCTCTGCTGGATGCATGTGGTGGAACATATACATGAGAAAAATAAGAAGGACTGTATTTATCTTGAATGTGCTTTGTGTCCCATAATGCAATACACTGAACATTTAACATCCTGCTGTAATGGGTTGGCTGACTTTTTTTGGAATTTTGCTAGGAAGGGAATACATTTAACCCCAAGATACCTGCAATTCCAAGTGAGTGAACCTCACTGGACAGGTCACACCCCTGTCTGGTTTGCTTGTCACTGCTGAGGTCCTGTTCTGAGCAGAGCTGAAAGATTGTATTGCCTGTTTATCTCAGAACATGTTGCAAGTACTTAGGACTTCATGCATTTTAGCTCTGCAGTTCCTTTATCAGTGAGTGGAGCACCCCTGAAAGAGAAGTTAAGCCCATGAAAAAATGGAGAGTCCACTTGATTAAATATGATACAGTTATTTGCAGTTACATTTCTTTTAAACTCAGAAAGGTAGAATGGAAGATGGATTAATTGTTGCAGTGCATGCTGGACATTGCTTAGAGTACAGACCTCTCAATAAAGAAAAAACCTACTAAAGCTGAGAAGTTACTGCTTGCTCTTCTGTCTGCTTTTGTGGAAACTGGAATCGTAGGTCTAACTGTTGGAAATAATTTTTCTATAAACTTCAGTTACTCGTAATACAATAATCCTTCATATGGGCTATAAACTTTTGGGACCCCTCTCTTCCAAGCTGCAAGATTGAAGTGAAAACTTGGCAGTGTTCTGTTTGTTGAAATGAAAGGCCCAAGGTCAGATTCTGATCTCTCATTGGCCTTACACCTGTCAACTGACTTTGATGGTGTAAATTTTTACTTACTCCAGCATAAGCAATGACAGAATGAGACCCTGCATATGCTTTTTATCTAAAGCTGTGTTCCAGATGTGTTTATGTAGCCTGGTTTCAATAAAATGTGTGCATTTTAAGATGTAAATGGATTTTTCTTTAATTATAACCATATGGACTGTTATTAAATTTTCATTTTAAAAGTGCAGATACAGCTAGCCCAGCCATATTGAAGCTTCACAATGGGTTCACTTGACCAGTGCAGCTTTCACATAGCACCCAAGCAAATGCAAGACTCTTAAATCTGGGAAATACAGGGAAAAACACGAGATGACATCAAAGTGTGTGTGGAAAACTGTGACTTCTTGGTTTTCCTGATATTGGAGTGCCACATCACATTGGGGTGTTTGCCTCTCCTCTATTCAAGATGAGGCAAAATTAAGTGCAAAGCTGCTTCAGCATATTCCTTCCAGCTGAGATATCACTATTCCTGCATTCATTTTTGTCTGCCTTTGCTACAAGTCAGCAGCCCTGCTCAGCACTCAGCTTCCTTACAGGTTCAGGCTGTGGCTGGATGCCTTGAATCCAATAAGCCCTCAAATCCAGAGTTACATGATTGGATTGATGTGTTAGGAGAATCTGTGCCTATCTTTGGGGGAGGTGGGGGGCAGTCCTGGAATGAGCATATTCCTTCCCCCCACTTCCAGCCTCTGTGCTGTGATACCACACGCTGAGACTCCAGGAAGGAAAGGTCAGCCTGCTGCTGCCCCCAGCCCAGCTTTGTGCTCAAATCAGCAGTGGTGCCTGAGGGGACAAGACCTCCCTGATTCTCAGGCTTGATGGTGCTCATTCCTGAGGGTCCCAGTACCCCCAACAGCCTCTTGTGCATCTCCACATCTAAGGGCTGCTTCCCAGCCCAGAATGGGAGCTTGATTTTTCCGAAACCAGAAAGGTAGGGGCAAGTAAAAAAGTTTTGATTGATGGACTTTCCATTAAAAAAAGTCAACATATTTGTTAATGAATAAATGTTTAAGAGAAATATGTCAGTGTTGATGGAGTTTTTCATTTAATCTTCCTGAAATTAAGTATTTCAGTAAGGTAAAAGAAAATTCACTTGGAAAACTTCTTTTAATTACACATCCACAGCTCCATGAAATAGGTGGCTGGTATAGTCATTATGCTTATGCTTTTTCCTTAGCATATTTTGACATTATTAAATGGAAGGTTTTCCACTACTGTTCCACAAGAATGTTTTTGTTCATTATATTTATGTGTCTGTTTTGTTTGCCTTTGTGGAATAACTATTTTCAAATGAAATTGATTCTGAAAGGGAATTTTGTCTGCCAAACCTGATAATGATTTGAAGTTCAGTCATGCTTCTGTGCTGTAAGGATGCTTTCTTCCTCGGACAACTGGAGAACACAAACTGTGCTTCTCTCCTGCTATCATTATTATTTCCTCACCCTTTAATTTCCTCCTGGGTATGTTAGATACTTATGTTTGACTCATTCTTCTTCGGAATACAGCTGCCAGTTGGTGGGGAAGTTCAGCCATCTTGGACAAGTTAAGAATGTTTTTTTCTCCTGGATTCAACTGTTGAGGACTCCTGGGTCATGTTCAGCTGTGTCCCAGTAATGCATGGTAAAAGAAGGATGCTTCCACAGAGCAACCACAACAGTCAGAGTGTTCCTGTGCTCTCTTGCGAAGGGAAGAGTTTGATAAATGGAAAAAAAATGTCTATTCCTGGCAGTGGAGAATGGACTCCTTCACTGCAGGGCTCAGGCTCTCCCCAGACCTTCCCAGGGCTGCAGTCATGAATGCTTGGTTTGGCTGCACTGTGGTGTGTTGTGAAGATGTGAAAAGTGAGCTAGATGGCTGAGCTGCCCCATCTGCATTTTTTTTTTTCATTTTAAAATTTAATAAAACCTCATGTGGTTACAATTGAAAAAAAAATCCATTAATGTTCCCAAAATGCTTCGTATCTAAAGCAATATGTATATTAACTTCCCATCCCCCATCTCTTGTGAACAATAAGATATACTTTTTCATTGAATCAGTGAAAATCATTAAATAACTTATTACATCAGCAACCCAAACCATGTAATTTTACTTACTTTTCTAATGACTAACAAATGATGCTAACATATCAATGTCTTTATATGCATCAGGGAAGAAAGGGTGGGGTATGTAAATGTGGAATCTAAACAGAGATTCTTTCATATTTTTATATATTTTAAATAGGGGTAAGTGTTTCTGTATGGAGACCATATGTTTGGGGTTGCTTTTTAAACAATCTGTATGTGTGTAAAACAAAAAATTAAGTGGTGTGGACAGCTACAGTGTGGGCTCTGGAGTTCTGGTGAGGTGATCTAGATATGAAGAGATGTCCAGATGAAAAATCCTTTTCCTTCAGGCACATTTTCCATTATTTGGATCTTAACTGGACAGCACCAGTTCACAAAGCCCTGGATGTGCTTTCTGTGGAACAGCAGCAGAGAGGAGTTACCATCAAGGGGCCTGTCAGTGTCAGTCTGGCTGATGGTACAGGGGGAAAGGCTCATGGGCAGTTTAATGGCACCAGTGCTCTGCATGCAGGGACATCGAGGCTTTGCAGCAGTGCAAGGGATGAGTCCCTCAGCCCCAGAAACTGAAGGGCTGAGTGCAGGAGGGGTTCTCTGCATCCTCTGCACTATCAGGGTGTAATACACAGAGCAGGGCAGTTTTAATTTCACCCAGTCTAGCCGGAGATTGGTATGCTACAGATACAACGTCCCTAGAACAAAATGGCACTCCCAGCTGCAGAAAAAAAAAAAAAGCAGGCAGTCACCTTTGAAGTCATTCTCGAGCCTGCCCCATGAACAGGATGCCTGGATGCACAGTTCCTCTCCAGGTTCATCTCCCAGCCTGGGGGAGTTGTGTGTCATCACCTCTGCAGTGCGCCTGGGCCCCGCCAGCGCTCCTGAGCCTGCGAGTGCCGCGGTGCGATGTGCACTGCTGCTGCCAAAGCACCAGACCAGCTGGTTTATTCATTTTGCACAGTGCAAAAATGTTATTAAACTGCACCATACAGATAAGTGCTAGAAAAATTGCTAGGTTATTTTTTTTCACATAAAATTAGCCAATTTGCTGGTGTATGTAATTGTAAAGAATGCAAAGCATCCCATTCAAGTGATTAACCTCTTAGTTAATAAAAGAAACAATTGCGTGTGTATAAATAATATAGTAAAAGGAACATTCATATCAAAGTAATATAGCTCATACTATCCTGTTTCTCTCCTTAATTAGTAAATAATTCATCAAATTCTGCAATGAATTGTGCTCCCACCCACATTTCTTCATCCAATTATTGTGAAATAGGAAAGCAGGAGCCCTCCTTCTTTGAAAAGGATGTGATAATGAAATTGTTCAATAGCTCTTCTCAGCTCTCTGCTAGTCTAAATTAGTACTTTCTTGGGCATACTGTTTCTTTTGTTCACTTCTTCCCTTATTCACTACTTTTTTTTCTTTTTAATTGAAGATACCTTCTATGTGAAATGTCATTTTACACTGACACACTTTAAAAGAAGTATATTCACCATGCTTTGTTTTCAGCAGACACAAATGAAATTAATTCTACAGTACAGATGAATGACAATGTTTGCTTGCCAAAGTGATCCTTTCATGCTTCAGATTGTATCACACAAACAAAATTAAAAGAATGTTATAGAATACAGGATAAAAAAGAAGATGCATAAGCAAGCATGTATTAAGATCTCAAACTCAGAATTCAGACTGTCCTTGAATGAATGTTGTGTTTAAATAAGATTCTTTGTTACCTGACAAAATTCCATTTTCTTCCATTGGATCTTTGCAGGACTCAATGTTTGAAAGAGTGAACAACTATCCAATGTTGTCTTTCAGCTGTTTGGTGTGTGGTCATGTGTTTTATGTATTTCACAACATTCAAATACTGCTCAGAACACAGAATTCCTCATCTCTTTGTGGACATGTTTATGGTACACCTCACTATAGAACTGGATGGCCTCAAAGAGTAAGGAAGAATAATTTCACAACACTGATATAAAATAAAGAAAGACTGTTGTCTTTATGAATGGTGAACTAAGGCCCACAGAAATAAAGATCCAAAGTATTCAAGAATTTCAAGTCCTGAATTTGAGGCACAAAGAATCTGAACTTTCAGAACAACCCATGTGGATCTGTGCATATGAATACATAGATACTCATATATTTTATATAAGGTGTGTGCATAGGAGAGTAATTATTATGCATGTATTATACAGAGCACAGCATTTATTTGAAGGACTGCCATTATTAGGGTCCTCAACAGCTCTGAGTGTTCTGATATTTCCAATGAGACAGCAAAACAAAGGACCCATGAGAACAGGTGTCACTGAGCCAGGCTGCTGGTGCTTTGCTGGGAGTCCACTGTGAGCATGAAAGAGCTCCCACGAGCTTGCATTGAGTCTTTACCCAGCTCCAACCTATCCAAACCAGGAATTTGAAAACTTTGAGAAAATGCTGTTTGATCTTTGTCTAGACCATGCCTAATGGGAACCAGAGCTTGAGACCTGAAGCTCTTAAAATCTAACACTTGAGAATCATGATGCTTCATGTTTTGAAGGGTTTGCATGGTAAATCACCTCCTTTTGGAAAGGTCACATTGTGCCAAATATCAGATCCTTGTTTTGAAGCATAAGGCCTTCAAAAGCCTCAAAGTTAAGACTACCAGAATTTTAAATTTGGGAAGAACAATACCCTTGCTGGTTTTCTAAAGTAGGTTGGAAAATAGCTGAAAAAAATTGGCAAAAAAGATTTTTAAAACCAGTCAGTGTGGGTAGACACCTGGTATTGGGGACTTCAGCAAAAATGTCTGGGTAGGGGAAGTTAATAAGCAGGCACTTTTGTTTTAATAGAACTATATAACATGTGAGGCCACCAGCTTTGCTTATTATAAGGTCATTATGAAAAGCACATTTAGGGACCTATATTACTATTTGCTTTATTTTTCCATGTGGGAAAGTAAATTTCACTGTAGAAATAAAATGATGAAAAGTGTAAGCTAGTCTGTGTTGTTGTTGCTTTTTTACCTTTATGTGTAAGCATCTTAGTATTTATTGCATTTTAAGTAATACTTGGACCATTATGAAACAGATTTTTTTTCAGAAAGAAAAAGCAGAAATCTGCTTCAATTTACCTACTAGGGATACCCTTACTAGTGAATATTGATACACAAACATCTTGAGGATTCTGAGACTACCATGTTGTATGATTTAAACATGAAAGCCCCTGCAAGGATTAGAAGAGACAGATTGTCCTCTTCACTCTCTCTATGGCATCAGCTGTATTTTTTCTTGTTTTAAAAAGAAATCTCCTAGTGTTATGATAGGAAAAAAATCTGAAAAATATGACCCCCAAGTGTCAGTGGTATCCACCTGAACAAATAGCCATACACCCTGAACTTCCACACTCAGGCTGCTGAGTTCAAAGGCTGCTAAATCAGATGCCACTTGTGTGGTTTTTTTAAAATGAAGTTTTTATTGCTCCTTAAAGCAAAGGGCTCCTCTAACAAAGATCTGTGCTATCTACTTTGATTGACTATTCTTGTGGATAAACTTTAATTGTAGCACAAAGGTGCTGAAGTGAGGAATTAAAAAGAGTCAGATGTCCATGCCTGATGACATGAGTCCAGAAGCAGGCACTCCAAGAAGAGCACACAAGTGCACTTTGAGAAAATCAAATGTGTGGTTGATACTGAGGTGTCATTGTGAGGAAAACCAGATTTAGTTTTCTTCTAGCTATGGAGGTGTGGAGCTCTGTTTTGAAGGCATCAGCTTCTAATATATTCTTTTTGTATAGGCTGTGAGTGACTTTTCCAGTATGGAAGACTGTGTCTCCAGTTCTTCAGCAATTCTGGTGACAGAAGCTGTGGTAGATGGTAGAGGATTTTATCCTATTTTGGTTTTTTTTCTGTTGGCTTCAGGCAAAGATCATTTTCATCACAAAGCAGTGCTCAGTCTCCCGGGACAAAGGCAATGCCAATTTTCATGGTGCTGTGTATTTCTTCTAAGCAGAATCAGGCTTGAAGTGAAGGTGTAGTCCTCTGAACCATCAACTCTGAAAAAATCAGTTACCCTGACTTCCCCACATAAAGTGAAATGGCACCATGAAAATGAAAGCACACATAAAATGGGAGCTTTCACAATACCAAAGGACTTAGTGGAAGACTTGCTTCATTGTCATACTATAAGAAGACAGAATATTAAAGACTGTTTTTTAATAAGCCTATGACTCCTCCCCCCAAATAGTTGGATCTAAAGCCTGATAAATTAAATATTACTTATCAGACAATGAAAAGCTTTAGTTAAAGGAATTTAAAGATGTGTTAATTAGTCAAAAGAGAGCGTCCATACAGCCTTGTAAATATTATAGGAGAAATCTATTAACTTGAGTGAGCAGATATTAATTGAAAATGTTGTACAAGAGCTACAGAGTTCACAGAAAGTGCCTTTCACATGCTATTAAAGCCTGTGTATGTGCAAATTCAGTAGCTAGCATATTAGCTTGCACTCTGCTATGATGCCTGGCTGTGGATAACTGGAAAATGTCCTCACAAGTTGGCTGCACATCTACCAGCAAAGCTGTTACCTGCTGCCTGGGTATGAAGTGTAAAATAACAGGCAAGGGGCTGCTGGGCTTCAGCAGTAGTGTAGAGAGGCTCCTCTAAACACTGAGGGAAAGTCTTCTGAGACAGATTTCCTTCCCTCTGTCTTCCTCAGGACAGAGGCTATGTCAAGATGCTGAGGCCTTGTGCCAGAGTTTGGCTCCTTTCTAGAGTCTGGTTCACACATGCCCAAGTTTCTTTGCTGTAGGAGCTGGAGCATGAGGGACCTCGTGGGCTCATCTGGGGTGAGCACTTGGCTGTGGGAGCCCACAAGGCCTCCTGGGTGCTCTCAGAGTAGACTTAAGTGGCTACCAAGGAAAGTGGCCTCTTAACCATGCTCATTTCACCAGTGGCACCTCTAGGGAGCTGAAGGTGTCCCTCAGGTATCTTCTTTTCTCCACTCACAAAGTACCTGCTGCCTTGCTTCTGTCTGTTCTGAATGACAGTCAGAACAGCCTTTGCCACTTAGGGTGCGGAATAAACAAATAGTCAATAAACAATCATTAATTCTAAACCTTTCTCTGGCCCACCCTGTGGCTCTGTGCCACCCTTACCTCCCATTGCCTCTGTTTCCTTGCCCCTGAACAGCAGGTACTAGCCTTTACTGTCTTTCAAGGGACTCCCAGGGGCTGGCAAAGAGCAGGCAGCTCCACAAGAGACAAGCCCTAGCAGTACACAGGGAGATGTCTGGATGCCTTTCTGAAGCAAAATTCACTGAGTTTATTTCCTAATAGTCCCTTGTATCCCTGCAGTAACTTGTGAGAGTGTCTGAGCTCAAAGGGCTGGATTCACCTAAACTGCAATGATCAAGTCACCAGGGTGGTGTCTATGAGGTCTCCATGAAGCCAGGTCAGGGGAAAAGCCTTAGGCAGCCATTCAGATCTCAGTGGACCTGAAATGGCTCCTGAAGGGGCCACTCTCTGACTCTTATTTCTTGCCTGTGCAGAGCCCAAGATAACTGCACTCCTAAATTTGTGGCCTCATGTTAACTAGGCTTAATAACAATTCCTCCTTCTCCCCATTCACCTGAGCCCTCCAGTGGCAACCATGAAGCTCAGGAGTGACCAAACAGTAGTTTCCCTACCTTTTTATAGGAGCAATAGCAGTCCTAATTCATAGGGCTTTTTTAAACCTCCCACTCTTTCTGCAAAGGCTCCTGCTCCCATTGTGCCCACCAGAATGTGTCTCTGCAGCACAGGGGTTTCTTGGTGGCTGGAAACATGTGGCTCTGGCTGCACCAGTGGCCATGCTGTGATCATCACATCTGTGTGTGCACACGTGTTCCTGGAAGCACTTTGGATGCTCCTTGCTTATCAGACTAAACCAAGTGGGTGAAGAGGGAGGGCAACATTGCAGCTTTTCCACCCCAGTGGCTTCAGTATTAAATTGTGTTTCCTCTACATTCCCCAGCACTGAGATATGCATAGCAGGTCTCCAGACAAATCAAATGGCTGAACAGGCAGTTAAAATCCTGGCTTTACTGCTGGGGAGGCATCAAATTTCCCCATCTTTACTGGGCCAATCAGTGAGTATGAAGGCTGTGGTCCTCCCAGATCCTGGCCTGGATAGGAGCCAGCATCATCTGTGGTGTAAATTATAGCAAGCCCAAACCAGACTGCAGCTGCTCAAATGCCACATTTATGTGAAGTCATTACCAGCCAAAGACCAGGTCATACACCCATGGATGATCTTAACCCTGAAGCCTCAGGAAAGGTCTGCCTAGGTTGTTGCAGAAGACTTATTCCACAGTGTAGCCAGTATGGGGTGGTAGAAAGGTACTCATTTTTGCTGATAACATATGGCAAGAAAGATCTTCCATAGCCTAAGAGGAAAGCCATAGTGTTTTTAATTCATAACCAACCTGAGATATGCTCTTGAGCTTGAGGTACCTTTAGTGGTGTCCACAGCTTCCTCCTCCAAGGATTCTTTTTTGGGAGTCTGTACCCATCAGTCTCCTTCAAACATCAGCCCTTTGCTCTCCATCAGACATGCTGCAGATATGAGTATACTACCATGTACTTGATGTATTTCTTTCAAATTTCCCAAATTTGGAACAGGGACTACTTGAGCAGATGAATCCAGGGAATGCTGAGAACACATCTTACTTATCCTGGAACTGATTCAAACTTCTGAAGAAGCACTACACTGGGTTACCTCAGATCCAGACCTGGTTTCACAATCACCAACCTTCTGACTATATTCATCCACCAGAAAACAGAGTGTTACAGTTCTGTACAGTCATAAACACATCATTGCCAATGGAAAATTGTGTTGGCAGATTCTTTTATACCCAGCCAAATATACAGAAATGGAAAGGTCAGCTATGCAGGCACTGGTTTTACATATGTGCATTAATTACAACACAGTTGCCTTTTGTTATTCATTTCAACTGCTCAATATGTATCAAATTGAATGAGAAGAAAGAGGGTGCACAGAAAGACAAAAGAGAAGCCAGGACAATCTATGAATGGGACTGGTCCTCCCTTTCTGGATCACACACTGGAAAAGATTCAAAACTAGCCAATTGCAGGCAATGGGAAAAGCAAAGAGAAATGTATCCCTTGTCAGCTACAGCTTTTTCTGTGAGGCTTTCAGAGGTCTGCTGCAGAGACAGTAGAATAGTTCAGTGGGCTTGGCTTCTTGGTGAACCCCTACAAGGGAGATTTTCCCAAGCAAGGTCTGTGTAATCAGGCACTCTGGTATGTTAGCTTCTTCTTAAGTATACAGCCGTGGTTCTGATTTTAGTTAGTCAAAACCATCTTTCATTAAGCACCATGGCTCACACACACTTTTTGGGGATACCTGCCCTCAGGCAGCACTGGGAACTGCGAGAAAGAGAGTACTCAACAATACCATCAGAAAATTCAGAACATCAATTTGCATTCATGTGTGGATTGAACACTTTTGGTTATGATAGTGTCTGAAAAACAGACAGCATAATGTAAAATGTGCATAAGAGGCTAAGTACAACCTTCATGATTCTAGCCTGTGCGCTATTCCTCTCACAGATATATTGTAACTGTGTATTTGCCTGACAGTGCAGTGCCCAGATACCTTAGGCAAAAGGATTTCCATTGTCAAAGAAGCACCACAAGAGTTGTCAAAACCTGGTTAGTCTCTTCCCAGAACAAGAAAAATGAATGTTGTGAAATAATCACAGAATAGTACACAACCTCCCCAGGGAGCACACAGTAATAAGCATGATCTCTGCAATTAGACTCACTGAGACTGAGTTATCAAAGCCAGGCCAACCTCCTTCTTCAGCTTCAGTGTCTCATGGTGTTGAGTTGTGGGAGTCCCCATTGCATCCACCTAGTTAAACCCTTTCAGTCACAGGAGCTTTGTTCAAGTGAGGAGAGCTTTCTGCTGTACTATGGCTCCCTAAAACCCCTGAGCCAGGGGCTTCCAGGATTGTCCAAAAAATCACAGTACTGCAAAAGAGAAAAAAGTTGCAATTAATAATTGAAACTTAAAAACTTACTTCCTCAGATGATTAGTACAAAGTGAATTCTCCATGGTTTATAAAATATATTTCATTAGATACATATGAAATAAGCTGTATAGCCAGCCCTGTACCAGAAGGACTTCCCCTTTCTGGTCTTTTAGGATTACCCAACGAAATGGCTTTGCTGACTGCTTAGGTAGTCATTTCATAGGAAGGCTCAGTCATTTGAGCCTCAGTTATATATCCATATACTGGATACTGGTATTGACTTGTAGGAATATGAAAGAAATGTGGCAATGAGCTAGAACCTTTTTGGCAAGTAGTTCAATAGACCTTCTTCCTGAAACTGTTCCTGTCTCTTCCAACCTATCCTGCAAGAACCCCAGCTAAAACATCAAGTCCAGAGTGAATACAAATTGGGCTGTGCATTTGTAGTGGTCTGGTCTAGATCAAATTAGTATGGATTTTCTTTAATCTTTTGATCTATGTTGCCATGCAGGAAGGGGGGGGCAGGCATTTACCATAAGAAAGGTGGACTATCATTAAAGTTTTCCTTGTGCTCTTCATTGGTGTAGTAGTTTCAATTCATTGCAGAGCCCCACAAGAGCTGCACTGATATCAGCCTAATAGGAGGTGCTTAGTCAGTGAGCTACATTTTAGAGTTTCCCTGTGGTGGGATTCCTGCAGCCCCCAAAATAATATTAACTGTATGCACACAAGCAATAACGTGATGCCTCTACCCTGTTCTCTGTAGGTTGCAATTGTCTATATGCTCTACACTTTGCTACCCTACTTTTAATTAGCATACTTTGTATGCTTTTAAGGGTGGGCTGAATCCTGATTAGATACTTCCTTGTGTGTTATCACAAGCAGGTGTGGGGTAGTTAAGAATTTCTTGGAGTAACTGGTTACTAATTTGATGCAAAATTAAGTAAGCATACAAGAAACTACTGTTTAAATAACAAGGAAGGATTTGGACCTTGCATGCCTCCCTTACCTGCTGCTAACTGAGTGATGTGTCAGAAGCAGGTAGCAGCTCTGTGGTGCCCGCACATCTTTATATGCTGTTCACATTCCATTGCAACATGTCACATTTGATATGGCATAATGCAATGTGACTAATTTAATCAGATGTGAAGTGCACTACAGCAACGTATCAAGTCTGAAAATTTGGAAATAAAAAAAAAAAAAGTTGGAGGAAAAAAGAAAGCTTTCTCCAATCCATGGTTGGATTATTTTTCTCAGCTGGAGGGCTTCATTTTCTGAGCTTGGCCTTTTCTATTCTGACCTTGCAGCCAAGGGCATGTGTCAGGAGGCTTGTATTTCCCAAAGGCAGTGACACAGTCTATTAGGTCATATGAGCTGGATCATCAAGCCTTTGTCCACCTCAACTTCTGGGCCACCATTCCTTACCCACCCCCACATCCCCCAGCACTAACTCATGATATGATGCCCTTGCCTTTGACAGGTCGGGAGGGGAAAATGCATTTTATTGCTGAACACGTACATAGCAGAGCCCAGAAATGAAGCGAGCTTTCTGTGGTCTGGTGCTACTCACTTAGTAAGTCTGCATTTAATTAGCTACTTCTGAAATATGACAAGGAGAAAACACAAGATTTACCAGTCCGGTTGCATTTCTAACCCAGGGCTCAGCATTGTTTTGTTTTAAGGTGATGATTATAATCACAAATACCAGAACAGCCCATGTCCACAGGAAGTTCATCAAGCTTTCAGTAGTTTTGGAAAGCATATCCACCCTCATCCATTCTGGACTCTCTCCTAGCACGGGGGTGTGTGGATGGACAGGCTGCCATGCACAGACATCAGCAACTTTGCCCTTTCAGACACCGAGTGACAAGTGACTCAGAGATGACTCTTTCTTCAGTTTAGTCCTTTGTTTTAGATCTGCTTCTTCTCTTTGTGCATTACCAAGTGTATGGAAGGCAGTGCAAATAATAATTTCTTTCTTCTTCACTATAGACCTGAGGGTTTTTTTGGTGAAGTGTTGTGGTCCTCAAAGAGTTGTGAAAAGATATCAGAGGAACTCAAATAGTGCTAGAAGAAGCCTAAGAAACACTTAAGTTAGTGAAAATCTATGAGCTAGTTGAACCTAGGGCTGTACAAGGGTCACATAGTCCAGAAGGAAGACTGTATTTTCACAAGATCTGGGAAATAGTGCCACTGGAAGAAAGGAAGAAGTGCCTACTCCAGTTACTGTGGCAGACACTTCTATAGTATAGAACTGAAAGAAAGTCTTAGAAAATAGTATGATAATATGCTTATATGTTACAAAGAAGTAAAAACTATTTTTTCTACCCTTGTTCCTGTGCTGAGCATACCCCAGCCAAAGAAGAGGTTCACCCTTCCTTTTTGCCTCTTTGAGGACCAAGGAGATTTTGTGATGATGCTCCTTTAAGAGCAAAACATCATAGACAGGTTATGTGGCCTCTCTTCTCATCAGGCCTGCTGATTACAGATGAGAAGATGCTGTGTTAGCTCCTCCTCCAGTGGTTTGTTTGCTTCTTATAGCCCTAGTCCTCTCCACCTCCCCACCAGTGGAGTTGCCACTGTGTTCCTGCCTAGGAATAAGGAAAGAGGGCTCTTTCAAAAGAAGAAGGGCTAAATTGCAAGGTAAGGTCTGGTTATGCTAGGGAAGGTCTGTTGGTATTGACTTAGCCCTAAGACTACTTTGTAATGTATGAGGTAAATGTGAGTTTTTCCAGCTCTGGTTCCAGACTCTGGTTCCTATTTTCTTGTGAAATCAGTAGCTTCATGATAGGTTATTGTTCATTGACCTTTACTCTTAGCTTTAGGTGGACCCTATTCAAATGGCTCAACAGACTGGTCTGAGAGCCCTGGGTCCCCCTGGGGAAGAGGATGTTGCAGCAGACAGCCAAACCCAGCAGCCTGCCAGACCTTGGCCAGTTAGATCCCGGAGAAGAAGGCGTAGACAGAGAGCTCCTGCATCCCAGGGAAAAGATGAACCTAGGACCTTTCAAGGTGATTTCTGAGAAGAGGGTGGTAGTATTGGCTGAGGAGGGGGATGAGTGCTACTTAATTTCAGTTGCTATTCCTCATTTGTTTTGTCTGTATGCACGTAGAAAACTCTCTCAAAATAAGGGTTCAAAAGTAAAAGAGCTCTAGGTGACACCACTATGGCTGTCTTATTAGCATTTTCAGAGTTGCTGTTTGCTGACCTAAACAAAATTTTGTTTTGTGTCCTTGCTCTGGTTCTCTTTTCCAAGAGCTAAAACCTCCTGTTTACTTACGAAGAAAACAGAGAAATATCATCTTAGAGGGATTACTCTAGAATTCCTTCCTTTATGTGACATATATCTGGCTTTGAAACTTAACTCAAGACATCTTTGTACAGTGCTTGGAGTTCAGGCTGGCTCACTATGGTTTGAGTGGAGTTACTTGCCCCAGCAGTGTTATCCTCCCACTGTGCAGATTGGCTCTGCAGCTCACCAAGAGCAAATGTCATGTAGGCTCTGCTGGGTTTGTGCCCACCCAGTATGGCTTGGAGTTAGAGAAGGAGCAGCACAGTAATTTCCTACTGGCTCTTGTCCTGAGGAACCCAAAGACTTCTTTGCAGCAGAACTGCAAGGAAAGGATGCTGCCAGGTACCTTTGTTATAACAGGCAGGCAGTTAGTTTCCAGACCTTACAGCCAGCTTACATGTGCAGGAAACCTCCTTCTAAATTGCAGAGATTTTTTTTTTTATACATATACACCTCCTCTCACGAGCAGGCAATTTTCCTGGCCAGCTCATGGAGAACTCCAAACACTCTTCTGTGCTTGCTGTTCAGAGTGGTGGGAGTTCCCATAGCCTGGGAGCAGGTTTGATTGTGTAACACAAACCCTTTCCAAAGGCCACAGCTGGGCCTTGATACTGATTATCTGGGAAGGTTGTGTAGCAATATTTTGAGGTCAAAACTCCCTTTCCTTAGTACTTCTGAAATGATAGAAAGACCACAAAGAAAGAGAAAAAACAAAAACTGGTATATTGGAGTGGTGGAGGGTGTGGGAGAGGCAGCGGTGATAAAAAGAGTCAGGAGTAAACTCATCAAATGAGTTAAGCCCTTGAATGAAAGGCAAAATAAATAATTGAAGATCAAGAAAGTTTGTAGCTAGGTTTTTTACCTTCCTTCAATTTTTTTTTTTTTCTGTAGTCTTCTGTTAAAGTTAGCATGCTGGATGGATTGCAGGACTGTTGCAGTGCTTTGTATGGAGCTGGGCAAACACTGAAATCCAAGAGAATTGTGGTCATTTTCCCTGGCTTTAGTTCCAGCCTTAGTTAACCAGAGCATGAGGTTTCTCTCCCCTTACTGGGAAGACAGAAAGGGCTGTTTTCACAACAGCCAGCAAATGGAGTGCAGTTAATTCTGACCTTGGAAAAAAATGATGCTAAGTTTTGTGATAAACAGTTTATTTTCTCAAAGGCTTATGGTGAGGCTGGGGGGAAGTGGTATGAGACACCTTTAAAATATTTAGTGATTAGGAAATGTATGGACAATCAGACATAAGCTTTTTCTTGGCTTTGGATCTTTTTGTTCTGCTTGATCTAATCTTGTTACTTTCCCCTGCAGTCTACAAATTTATCAGTCATGCCCCACCTGTGAGTGAGCACTGCTGTGGTGGAAGCTCTCGGAGTCCTGCACTGCCTGAGGATGGAGATGTTATGGGAATGATGGCTAGGGCTGCCAGATATTCAGTGAGGCAAGAAACTCCTCGATGTTGGGTCAGAGGCTGCACTTGTGCTTGTTCAGAACGAGAAGGCCATCCTTCTAGGAGCTGTGTGCTGCCATGTGATCTAGATGAAGACAGCTCAACCTCCGTGAGAGGAGGGGAATTATTTTCAATGGATGAAGACAATGATGGCAGCACTGGGGTCACTGGGACAGCCAGCTCCTGGGCTGGTGTTAGAAGTGATGATGGTCCCAGGAGTTTTGCAGAGGAGTATTCACTGGTTCCCTTAAGCAGACAAAAGCAATATTCTGCCCAGTCGTTTCATGAGGCAGTAGAAAGATTTTTGAGAGGGTTCTGAGCTTTGGCACATCAGTTTTGAATTTGGGAGCCAAATCTGTGGAGATGCAAATGCTTGTCATCATGTGCACAGTTTATCGTAATACAGGCTGAAGCCTGCAGACAAGCCATGAAGGTTCAAATAGAGTAAAACTCAGTATATTGCTCTTAGATTGACAGACAGCTAGAAAGCTATTTGCATTCCAGTTTTGTCTCTTTGATATGTGTTGCTGCCTTCTTCAGAAGCTTAAAAACCTTTAGTAATCATAAGGCATTAAAAATGGAAAAATTACTTTGGGTCTAAGATAATGTAATGACTATTTCTTTTGCAATTTTAAGAGACAGAGGTGAAATGCAGCCTTTTTTTTTTGTCTCAGCAGTAGCGTCTCTATTTAATAGCTTCTTGAAGGATATTTGAAATTCAAAGCCTTTGTTTATGCCAGTATTTCCTTTCACTAAATGCTTTAATTTACCCTATAGAGGCCTAGAGGGTTTGTGGGGTTTTTTTTGTGTGTGTTTTTTATTTAACTTGATCTAAATCTAAAAATTGTATTCTACTGCATATATTTGATTATTCATATATAAGCAGTTATGTATGGTAATGTGAGATAGCTAGAGCACAACCTGCTTAAAAAGTCTCACACCCTTTAGCTGTTAACTTGTCACATGAATTAAAAAAATATTAAAAATATGTTCTGAGCACCTTATCAAATTTTTCAGTTCTGTTTTTTGAGATGGTGTGTAGCTGAAAATAATGATCTAGATTTTTCAGCTGAGAAACTTTGGCTTAGACATTTTTCCTTCATTTAGTTAAGGGCTAGATTTTAGGAGTATATACCTTAGCCTAACAGTAAACTGCTAGTGCATGGTTACTGGAAAATGGCTGTGCTTCAGGAACCTGATCCAAGAGGATCATGGAAGTCTGACTCCTGGCAGGGAAAGGCCCCAAAATTCATTCTGGGTGCCTGAGAATATTGTCCAAATGCTTCTTGAACTCTGTCAGGCTGGTGCTGTGACCACTTCCCTGTTCCAGTGCTCAAGCACCCTCTGGGTGAAGACCTTTTCCTATATCTAACCTAAATGTCCCCTGGCATAACTGCATGCTGTTCCCTCAGCTCCTGTTGCTGGTGACCAGAGAGAAGGGCTGTGGACTGCTTTGAGTTTTGCCCTCAGGTCAAAGGGAAAAAAAGACAGTCATGTTATGGAGATTCTGCAGATGTTTGTGTTCTTATTCAGTGTACTGACAAATGAAACACCTAACCTCTAAAGGCTTCTTGTCTTTACTTAATATGCCTACAAGCTTAAAATTAGGTGTATGCCTACTCTTGAGTCAGTCTCCTCCTTTCACACTGGAGGCTGTATCTATATGAGGTAAACATCACGTGTGTAAGGTTACACTAAAGAGAATCAGGCAACTTCTGCTTTATGCAATTGCTCAAACTGAGAAAGGGCTGCTACTTTAGAGCAATTTTCAGAATCTGCAAATTAGAGGGATTTTGTTGTTGTTGTTTTGGTTTTGGGGTTTTCGTTTGTTTGGCTTTTTTCCCTTCACTAGCCATCTGTTAGAAAACTGAAAGATGAATGGTAACTCCATTTGTTTCTGGGAAAGGTGAATGTGACTTGCTTTTTCTTCCCTCTTTATTTGAGCCCCAAATTAGGTATCATTCCTTTGAGTTATAATTGAGCAGCTTTGTAGAGCAAATCACTTAAAAAATTTAAGTTTTGTGGTTTTTTTTCTGCATGTTTGGTTTTTTGGTTTGGGTTTTTGCTTGTTTTTAAGACTTTGCTGAACTACAGAGAGATTTTGTTCTTCTACCTGTTAGTAAGGCATTTGGCAAATCTTTGGGACGCCTGATGCAGCAGTGGTCAAGCATGTGATTAAAAAAAACATTGGGGCTATGCAGCATAGCAGTAGTTGCTTATTCCTTCTTGATATGTGTGTTATTTTCTACTTGGGTGTTTCCAGAAATACTTGAAGCTTTTGTACTCAGGTCTTTTAAGGCCTCCAGACAAAAAATGGAAATTTTTCCCCAGCTGAAGCTAATAGTATCTTTTATTTGGTCCATATTACACCAAAACAGTATTGGAAGTATGCATAGCTCAATTTACCTGACAAGCCTGCTCAGTGAAGGTACTGCAGGGTATGATGCAGAATTGAATCTATTATCTTGTTGTTATAGCTGAAATACTGTAAGGCATCTACAGACGCCTCTAAATTTATGCCCTTGATTATATTATAAATTTCAGAAAGTGATATGCTCATGAAAGTCAGCCTGGCAATGTTTCATGTAGTCTTTCAAGAGCTTTAGTTTTCAGGCTCGTGAAACATTTTATTTTTTTTTTTAATAAAACAAAACCCCCTCATAAATGTCACCAGTAGGTAGTAAGATACCAAGCATTGTAGAGGTGTCAGCTTTTTGACAGCATGATTCAGTATTGTGCATTTTCAATTTGACAACTATTTAGTTTTTCCTTGTGAATCTGAGATCCTGTAAGCATTTTTGTGCATACTTGTCTGTTTTTCACAAATGATTCTACAACTGGGATTTATATCACATGTTGGGTTAAACACAGGTAGAAAGGTCTGAAAGATCAAGACCTCTGAGGAAAAATCCTCTCAGGGTAACTTCTGAGTAAAGAAAAGCCTGTGAGGCAATAGCTTGAGATAACTTCTAAGAAAAATAGATCAAGCAAAGCTGAGGAACAGCTTGGAAAAAAAAATATATAGCTGTCTCTTGAAAAAAATGGATCAGTGAGGGTAATATGTTTTTTCTTTGAGAATTTGAATTCCTGTGCTCATTTTTCATTTGTCTCACACTTATCTGCCTGTTTGTATATATGAGTGAAGTGAAGGACTTCAGCACCAAAGTCCAGTGCTGAGTAGCAGCTCCCATGAGTCCAGAGTTTCTCATGCTGCTGAGCTTTAAATCATCATTTTCTTCCAACATGCATATAATGTCTCATCAGCTCATTACATGGGCACAGTAATAAAATGGCAAGACTTACTTTTCTGATTATTCATCCTAGGTAGATTCATAGATAAAACAAAGTAGCACAAAGCTGGCTAACCCTTAGAATATGAATGCATCAGGGCTGTATGTATATGCTCTGTCTGGAGGCACATCTTAACTTTTACATCAATGCAGCATCACTACAGCTGGCATCCACCCTTCCTTGATCCAGCCAAGAGAACTTGAGTATCTGGATGCCAGAGGACTGTTTGCTCTCTCCAAATATTTTCTTTTCTTTTTTTTTTTTTTTCCTCCATTTGGCTTCCTTTTCTGGGTCTGATCAAGGATCTGTGAGAACAGGTGTCCCAATGGTGCTCTTTTATACCTTGCCTACATCTGTAGAGGTATCTGTATTTTGTTCAACTAAGAGCTGGCAGGAATTGGAAGGTTTGAGAGAGGAGAGCAATCTCAGTGAACTTGGAGACCAGACTAAAATCTCTTGAGTGCAGAGGCTGTCTTTTTTTCTGCCTCTCCATCATAATTAATTCAGTGGGGCCCTGATCCATGACTGGGGCTCTAAAATAATATAAATTTTTGTGACCTGTTGGAGTGAGTTCAGAGGAGACCATGAAGATGATCAGAGGGCTGGAGCACCTCTCCTGTGAAGACAAGCTGAGAATTGGGGTTGTTCAGCCAGTAAAAGAGAAGGTTCTGGGGAGACCTTAAAGCAGGCCTGCAAGAGAGCTGGAGAGCAACTTTTTACAAGGGAAATTGGTAGGAGAGGGAGGAATGGTTTTAAACTGAAAGAAGACACATTTAAATTAGATATTAGGAACAGATTCTTAGCTGTCAGGGTGCAGAGGCACTGGAACATGGTACTCAGAACAGTTGTGGGTGCCCCATGACTGAAGCGTTCATGGTCAGGTTGGATGGGGCTTTAAGCAACTTGGTCTAGTAGGAGGTGTTTCTGCCCATTGCCATGGGAATTGGAACTGAATGATCTCTAAGGTTGTTTCCAACCCAACCCAAACCATTTTATGGCTAATTTCATTACAGTAGGTCCTTTCCCTTCCCCATGTTCAGCTGACATGTAGAAATACAGTTCACAATATTCAAAACTTCTGATGTTTTTCTCTAGAGCCTTCCTCTATAGTCAGTAGACTTTTTTTCACTGCTCTGAGCAAAAAATCAAGATAATCTTCAGTAAAGGATCAGGAGTTGTGGTGTTTTGAGGTTTTTGTCTATTTAAACCAGTCTGTCCATGCCTACTTAGAAAGATCCAAAGAGCGTGTGTCAAAGTGTTAGCATTTCATTCCTTTCTCCCCACCTCCTCCCCCCAATAACTCTATTGTTCTTATAAATCCACAGCATTCCAGCTGCGCCTTGACAAGAGCCCTGACAGTCGCAAAAGCCAAATCACAGGAGCAGTGTTCTTGTTCCCTGAATTATTTTACACAGCTAAATTTAATACTTCCCCCCCACTCCTCCACCTTTCACTCTGGCAGATACTTAAGCTGCAAATTAGAGATGCACCGAATTAGCCTTCAAACCTCGCAAACGCTGTCAGAAAGCTGACTCTGGTAACGATGTGGCTTTGATATCGAGCAGGTTATTGCTTATGGAGCGCGGCACTGGCAAACATGTGCGCACTTGTAGCTTCTGGCCCCGGTGCCGCCAGGTCGTTAGCGCACGGGACGGAGCCCCGCGCGCCCCGCCACCGGCACGCCGGAGAGGAAGAGTCAGACTTTCCAACAACCAGTTGGCAGGGCTGTGATTGGAACCATGTGACAGTTTGAGGCAATGTACCACAGGCAGCCAATTTATTACATGTGGCAATATGATTAATGGTATCAAATGTTTTTATAAAAATTAAAAAAAAAAAAAGAATATTGCAACGGCCAATTGCGCGAGGTCCAAGGCAGTACAAATCTGTTCCATGAATTTAAAGGCAGGCAGATGAGGTTAAATGAGAGGGAGAGAGCCAAGATAATGATTGCAAAGTAAGTTTCAAAAAGAAAACTGCGTAGAATGTGCTCATGTGCAGCAGCCCCTTTTCTCTCCTGTCTTATGTCTTTAATGGATGTAGGCTGGAATAGGTCTCTGAAACTAAATTGCCTCCTGCTCTTAACCTCTCTTCCTGTAATCCAAAGACTCATTAACGGTATTCAACAACACTTACAGGGCAAACAACAGCAGGTTAAGAGGCAAAAAGGACTGTCATTTTGGTGAAGACTGTTTGCTTTGATAATGATTTAGTCTTATTTTTAATCAAATGTTCTGGTTTAACACACAGATGGTTTGTTTCTGTCAAAACAAAAGTGTTAAAGGTGCTATTACTGAGGGGAAAAAAAAATCAGGAAATGCAAGTGTGGAGGTGATGTCTGCAGTATCTTTCTTCCTCGGTCTCTTGCTGTCCATCCTGCTGAGTCAAGAAGTTGCGTTGGATGCCCAGACAGGAGCTGGGCACAGTTAGGGAGTCTGCACAGCATGGAAGCAGTTCCTCAGAGTTGGTCTGCAGAAGGCTGTACTGCTCTGGAGGGTGGGAATGGATGCAGGTTGGCTTATGCTGGAGTGCCTCCATGCCACAGAGTAGTCTCAAGCATCTCTCAGTTGTTACTGGTGGCACAGCTAAAGTTGTTATGCATTATGCCCATCTAAAAGGTTTCACATGTGTCATCTTTCATGTGCTTCTCTGGCTAGCTCCTAGGGCTTCATGTTTGTAGGTAGGGCTATGTCCCCTCCTGATCTCCTTGAGTACAGCTGGGCATCCTGCACATGATCAGTACCTTACCTGGGCGATAGAGCAAGTGAGGAACAGAGGAGCTCACCTGGATATAGAGGTGTACGGTGGGAGCTGCTGCCCCTCAGAAACAGCTCATATGTACCACAGCAGCACTGGAAGAGACCTACAGGGGCATCATTTTGTGTTCTCACCTAACCAGGGCTGTGCTGGCTCCATTTTAATTTGATCTGTATAAAGATTGCCACACCATTCCTGACAGTGCTTAGGCAGTGCTCCCTTTGCTTCCACACAACTGCATGATGACAATATGTATTAAGACTTGTGTGTTGGATGGGTGGCTGATGGGATCACTGCTAAAAACTACACATGCATTAGACTTAAATCTCAGTGTGCCATGGAAGAGAAACCCAATGCCCAATGCCTTTTCCCTAATAACTACAGCAGTTGCAAACTGCTGCCTTCCCCAGGGTAGCTTTGAAGGTGCAGAGCTGCTAGTCCTGAGTGAGCACAGCTACAAATATTTGTCACCGAAGCATGATTTCTTTTGTCTACTCCTTTTCCTCTTTTCTCACTCTGCTGCTATTATCGATGGTAGCACAGCCCTTTTGTTAATACCCAAGACTCCTTTGCCGGAGTGCTGTAATACACTGCATGAAGAGCAAGGTATTTATACCTCTCCTGCCTCAGCACAGAGCATACAGCAGGAGGTCTGATGTGGCCTGCTGCTGCATTCCGTATGGCTTGTGGCCACATGGTTCCTCTTCTGTGTGTGCGTGTTTATTATTGTTGGATAATGCTAAGGCTTGTAGTCATGCGGCCTGCCAAGGGGATTTTGAAAGGCTTATTTGGTCTTCAGTCAAGGAAAAGATTTCCTATACTTTGTGCTAAAGGAATAGTATTTGATGTGGATAGTGAGACTTGCCCTTCAGAGGTGCCCAACTTTCTCTGCTGAACACAGAGAGAGCTGACTGCCCTGACCACGGGAACTGCACCCACCCTAAATTCCAAAAGCAGGTGATGCGAATTCCCCCTCCCCACAGGTGCCCCGGTGTGCACCTCACGGCCCTCTGAGCTCCTGCTTATGAAAAACAGGCTGGCTGTACGTGCCTTAGCATTTTAACAAGACATGGAAACCTTTGAACAAATTGCCAGAAAACTTTTAGCAGGGCGAGCAAGCGTGAGCGCTGCCTGCACCAAGTGACCCTCTTAACGCCAGAGAGGGAGAGACAAAGTGTGGCACAAAGAACGAGCAAATGAAAGAGCTGGCTTGCAACTCTGATCCTTATGGACTTTTCTTGAGCTCTAGCAACAGAAAGTGTAACTCTTGTGATGAATACAGTCCTACTGTTGTATTCCTACCTTCCAACAATAATTTCAATTGAACCCTACAGCATGTGGAGTCCCTTTGCTTTTTAGGTCATAAAAGCAGTATGTGGAGTAGAGACTTAAAAAATGGACTTTTAAAAGACTCCAATGCCTCAATCTCTCCAAGAATTCGACTGATAAATCTCCTGTGTAAAATGATCACATTTTATAGAGAAGAATCTTTGTTAGACATTCATTAGCAATAACATGTGAGCCAATTTATGGAATGAAACCTTTCTTCTATATAAAACCCACTGTGGTCACTAAAACTAATGACTTTTTCGGCCTACCACTCTTTAATTCAGTGGTGAAGCACGTGAATTTCCTGTATTGCTTAGTTCTCCAACAATTTGTTTATCTTTGAAGAGCAGGTCCCTGACTGTGTGAACTCAGGCACATCCAAAAGGTTAACTAATAATAAAAAAAAAGTAGATCAGGGCCATAAATGTGGTATTTAAAATCATGACAAAGTTCTGACTGTATTGAGGAGGTCTGGAAGAAGAATGGTTAATGGGCTTACTTCTATTTCAGCTCATCTCCACATGAGAAACAGCCTGAGCAGGAGAGAATTGAAAATATGACATGAATTTAAGTGCTCTGAGGCTGATCTGAACCCATCAAAGCTGGTGCAAAAAATTCCACTGGCTTCAGTAGCCTTTGGAATACTNAAAGAAAAGAAAGAAGAAGAAGAAGAAAAAAGGAAAATTAATTTTTTAGCCACCATGCAAGAAGGAACACTTCAGGTTCAGATGGGGGTTTTTGTGTGTTTTTCTTTAGATACTAAATTTTTGAACAACGAGACACAAAGATGGTAGAATTAACAAAAAACTCAAACAGGCTGAAAAACATAGAAAGGCATTTTTAAAACAGCTGACAATGGGAAGATTTACTCTTATGTTCAACTAAGGCAAGTTGTAAAGAGGGGAAAGAGGCAATTGGCCTAATAATTGTAAAACAAATTTTGTCCTGCTTTTGCCAAAGCTTTATCTGTGTTTCTGAGGGGATGTTAGCTGTAATGTGCCTTGCCTGAAGGGAAGACCAGGCAAGAGTGTTTCAGGGCTGCCTTTCAGCTGGAGTGCCAGGCTTTCCTTACTGTTTAAAGGAAGAATTGGAAACTGCCTCTGTACATCTTGTCCAGATGCGGAGCCAAGGCATGAACTACTGCCTAGCAAGTGCTCTTGGGTCTTAGAGCTTGGGAAAAGACAATGGGTTTCTTAGAGGTCTTACAGATTTATTTTTCCTTGAGGAATACAAAACTTGAAGCCTGTTTTGTTTTTACATAGTCTGCATAAGAATACAAGCATCTCTATAAGGCACAATTCCTTAGTGTCTAATTTGCTTCTATTATATTCTAGACAAATTAAGAACAAAACCATATGGGAATGCATGCAAAAGTGTCAGTGACTGAGAGTCAATTTCCTGGGATTTTAGCTGAAATTTTAGTTCCCAAGTTGCTTCTAAAACATGAATTAGGTTCCTGAGTCACCCAGGAACTAATGAAAATGTTCCTTTGAAATGTGATGGGGAGTTCAGACAGAGCAAGAGTGACACACAGTCCTTGGGGCATGAGTGCCCAGAGGGAGTGTTGGTAAAATGCTTTTCATGTTAGTTGTAACATTTTTAATGCAGCTTATTAAAAAATAACATTAATGGCACTGTGCAAAGAGGCGATAGACCAGGCTGGATGAAGAGGTTTTAATGGTGCTAAAGAGCCCATGTAGTGCTTGGACAGTGGTGAGACCTCAGAAGTGCTGGAGTGCACTTTGGTCCCGTAGAAAGGTCTGGTCCAGCCTCTCCAGAGCAGTGGCACATTGTAACAAGAGCAGTGGATGTCTGTGCTGACACCCACTGGATGCTCTCCAGGCTGCCCTGGTATGAGAAACCCCTTTTGTTGATTTTCCCAAGCTTGGGAAGCTTGGGTGGAATTTCATCATCCCTTGATGTCAAGGTACTGTCAATGTGTAGGCTTCCAGCAGAAGTCTCCTTCATGGCTGTGTGTTCCTGTGGCTTCCTTTGTGCTGACAGGAGATGGGTGATGGAATTGACTGGCTTCAAGTTAATCCAGCAAAAGGAGACCAGGGGTGAAAGTTGATTTTTCTCTAGAACAGTTTCCCAATCTGGCTCATGTCATGGCTGCGTGGGGCTAATGCTGGCATGAAGCAAGGAGCCAACCTTTACACCGGGAACCTCCACCTCCACCAGCTTAAATCTCTTGCAGAACTGCAGTGTAGCTAAGACCCAGCAGATGAATTTTGGAATATTTTTCTCTGTTACAGCAGAAAGACTTTTAATTTACCCACATATTATGACTTCTTCATTAATAAGGAGGAAAGTAAGTAACGAGACAATGTGCACAAAATGAACAGCTTCATACCATAGCAAGTTGACTGGCGAATTCTTTCATGAATGCTCTCTGTGTGATATTTCTATAGTATAATAGATTCTGGCTGTTCACTCTAATAATTCTGAGCTTCAGGGTAAGATTTTATTTCTCTTTTGAAAGTAATATAATCAGTGGTGCTAGCACAAAATTCCCTGTGTGTTTTTGTGCATCCTTAACACTTCTTGGGATGAAAGGGAAACTTATATTATTTAGAGCAGTTCAAAGAACTAAGTTCCTCCTGTAATGGTGGTTCCTGCTAGAATTCCTTATGAAAAAACATTAACCAAGCTAACTGTACTACAAAGCATCGTAGGTATTCTATGTTTGCAGAAGGAATGGGTCCAAAAAGCTTTAAAAAATGTTAGATTCTTTGTACAAAACACGTATTTTAAAAGTCACCTGAGGACAATGTGGGTATTTGTCTATCCAGGAATTTTATTTATACTCTATCTGTGTGAACAAAGCTCCTGGAGATAAGGGCAAAGGGTTTTTGGCAAAGCATGAGGTAGCTTAGGACAATAATGATGCAGGCACTAGCATGTGTTTTGATTGAATTTTTTCTTTGCTTGTTAGTTTAGATTCACTGCTCTGCTGAGAGGATCACAGAGCTTCCCTGCCCTCCCTTCCTTTCCTCTGCTTGCCAGGGGGAGAGGACCACTCCTGCTGCATCCATTCAACTCCCAAGCTTCCGATCATTTTCTTGATTTCCTGTGAAGCTCCCTATTTTTTTCAAGGGAAAGTTTATCGAATCCTCTCCCTGAAGAGCTAGAGCTGTGTCTGTGGCAAGCCAGACTGCACAGTTGGAGAACTTGCTCAGGCAGTTCTTCCCAAGGCACAGGGAGGAATGAGTTTCTCATCTGCTGGCACAAGTGTGTAGCTACTAAGTGGTTCTCAATATTATAGGGTCTGAGTTTTCCCTTGAAATTGCACAAAGTTTCCCATGCAAGAAGAATAACTTCAAAACCAGAATGTGGTCATCTGTGCCAGACACATCCTTCCACTGTCTTCCCACAGTTGTTTCAATCTCTCTAGTGGCAACTATCCTATTTGCTTCAAGACTGAGAAGAGCTTTCCTGCTGCCTCCTGGGCAGCAAGGACCTTTCCTTATGCTTGAACAGGCAGATCTCCCTCCCTTCCTCTCTTCAGTACCATGCTCAGCTATTCATGCACGTGTCCCCACGGCCTTCATGGGACTTGGCTGGGGAAAAGTAAGGTCAGCCTGGAATCACTGTTGTGTTTTGGGATGTGGCTGCTGTCTTGTGAACTGGATTTCTTTGTAAGAATATTCACAAACCAGAGTAACTTCTGTGCTTATTTTTTTTTTTTCTTCTAACCAATTTTATTAAAGTAAGATATTATTAACTGGTTCACAGGACTGAGAGTTCATCAATATGTAGTAACTCATCACCTTATGATTTTTATCCATTACTACAAACTTTATCTTGGATGGTTGCAGAAATTAAATTAGACCTTGCTATGTCTGAAAAAAGGAAAATACGAGCATCAAGCCCTGCTATTATGAGGATTCATTAGTATACAAAACAATCTTTTTGATAAATCATGCCTGGGGTTTTAAGGAAAATATGTTCATCTGTTTCAACAGCAATAAAACTACCGGTAGAAATTCTCCCATCACCTACACACATACACATGATCCCCTAAAACAAACATATGCAAGTACTTAACAGATGGACAAATGAACCTTGGGATAAATGTATTACAAAAACAGAGCAATTGCTGTGTTTTTCAGTAGGAATTATATTAACATCTAAGGACCAGCTTAGAAATACTTTGATTAGCTGGAAACGTAGGTTCAATTTGTAGCAACATCAGATTAGGTCTTCATTCCTGTTATACAGACAATATCTGATTTGTGCTGTAAGATTTTTAGATGGCATGGCTCTGTTGTTGGATGAATTTTTTCTTTGTCTTAAACCAGTGGCAGCTTTTCTATCTTTTTTTTTTTTTCACCCTCTGTGCACTCTGAGGTCCTACAGTAGTTTGAGAGCTGAGGTTGCCCTGATGCCCTTGAGGAGTACTTTTTGCTACTCAGCTGTGCAAAATGCCATGTGTTGCTTCTCTTCACTGCTCTGCAGAGATGACTGCATTGCAGTGGACTCCTATCAGTTCACTGTGAAGCCTGTTCTAAGTGTCTTTTTGATGGCCTAAAAGAGTCCATGGAACATTTTTAAAAGCTGAAGAGACCTACAATGAAAGCTAAATTAATGGCCAAAACAGATCGCTAATCTAAGTATTTCAGATGGGGGATTTTGGCTTTGGAGGCTGCCTTAGCAAATTTTGTATTGTACTGTGGGATGAATTGCATTACAGAAAAATGAGATAAGATTGATAAACATAAAATCACCTCTGCAGTTTAGCTTGTCTTTGGATCCCTGCCTTTGCATCCTTCTCATGTGACGAAATGCAATGAGATCCTTTTCATCAGTGTTTTGTGTAGTATTACAAATTATAAAAGGAACAATTGAGCAATTGAGAAATTAAACCTTCACCACAGGACCAAGATGTGATACAGGGTCTTTTCACTATCAAGGTTTTGTTGAACATCCCTCTGGAAGAAATGTGCTCTGCTCATCCTGCCCCCAGTGTCTCAGCTTTCCAGTGGGGTAAGCTTTCCAGTTTGGTGTTTTTACATTGCATTTCAGGGGTAACAGCAGGCACCATGGTTTGTAAGGGGTTGTGGTGGTGATGTGTCAGTGTATTTCCTCATTTTATTTGGACTAAGAAGCTACCAAAATTGGTAATTTTTGATTCTACTCATCAGGTGCAAGCAGCTACAGATTCCCAAAAGTCAGTCTTTGACTATAAGGATTTCTGCCTAATTTCTATATAATAAGATAGATAAGGTTAATCTTGCCCTCTACAGATCAGGATTTTCCTTCAAGTAACTAAGGCAAACAAATATTTTGAGGTTTGGAAAATTTCTATGCCAAATCCACTTGTAAGTTAGGAAGATATGCAGGTTTTTTGCCAGTAGGCTCTTTTAACTAATTGATAAATAACCCAAACTGGCTATCAGTTACTATCTCAAAATTATTCTTTTGTTTATGGGAGCCTCTTTATTTTCCCTGACTGAAATTTTCCTTGTGAGGTGATTTTATGGTATGAAAATGCAGTTGTTATTATTAGGAATATCCTTTAGTCTAGATTGGGATGAATAAAATTTGGATAAGCTCTCTCAGCCTTACATCAGTTTACATTTCTGTGACTGAAACAATAATTTTGCTGCATTAATAAAGTCCTGTAAATTTGATTCAGAGGTCATTAAGGTCAAGGGTGAGACCACCTGTGCCAATTTCGGAGTCCTCTGGGAAGAATCCCATGTCTTAATTGACTTCACCAATATCGGAATCACAAGGTGAGGCTATGAACGGTGCTCTACAATGCTGGGAAGCTCTTTGCTGCTATTCCAGAGGCTCAAGTTTCCTTACACTGATGCCCTGGCACAGACCTTTGGAGGTCACCTTGCTATTATATTATGACTACATTTCCAGATCATTCCCTTTCCAAAAGACTTTTGTTCCCTGGAACGTGCCACGTGAATAAAGTCATATTAAAAGACAAGTAAAGCCACCAGCAACAAAAATTATTCTCTGCAGATTTAGTAACTGCTACAGCATCTTCTTTCCTCTCTATTCTGTTCCATTGACATTGGCAATAAAAAATAATCACTTAGAGACAATGTCCTTGCAGGCTGGCAGTAAGTCTAAATGGCAACAGCTAAAAAGACCCAGAGAAGAACATTTAAGTTACATCTATTATTGCTTTGGCTTTTCAAAAAATGTCAGAAACAAAGTCTCTTTTGCTCAGCATTTGTGTATGCTCGGTAGGATGGGAGGAGGCAGAAGATATTAGGATATTCTTTCTGCTATTATTACTAGCTGCTAGATGGGGTGATGACTATATAAAGAAGGTGGCAGACACTGAATTTGTACTTAGAACAAAAGAATGCTCTAAAATCAGCCAAAGCTTTATTTTGGCACAACCACAGCATTTTTGGTGAAGATTTTGCTGTGCCCTTCCCAAAGTCAATGCTCTATTCCCCATTGTGAAAGCTGAAGAGGAGTACTGAGAGGTCCCATCACATTTTCTCCCCTCTACCCAAAAATTGGTTTCATATTTTCCTTTCCTTCACGTTTCAAGCACTTTTCTTTATGAACAGAGACACAGCACAATAAATAGTCTATCTGTTAAGACGACACATTGTGACAGATCCCTTAGGAAAGCTGCAGCTAGGTTGACATTTTTGTCTCATCACTGCTCTGAAGAATGGTTTTGTTTGTGAATTCAGAGAATGACTCACATAATGACCAAAGAGAAGTACATTTCATAAACATCATAGGATAGCAGTAACTGCATGGTTGGCTCATGTTCCTCTGCCTGTCCGTGTTTGTGTAGACTTAATGATATATATTCTTCTGTATGGAAGAATAATAATCTCCAGAAAAATCTGGGCATTAGGTTGGTTCATCCAGTCAGATTTGCCAGCTGAGCGCCTTTATATATATATGTGTAAAACAGATTCTGATTCTGGCATCTGAGTTGTGTTTCTAACACCTGTCTGGAGCATGTGAGGACCAGGTGTTTCTAGGACAGATGAAGCTGCTGTGTGGTGGGAAGACCAAGACTCAGACAGGTTGTCCTTCCTGGCCTCCTGCTCACCAGATCTGTGGGCACAGGGCTTTCCCTGAGCAGCTCTGGATGTGAGGCTGGAGCCAAGAGAACCAAGAAGGGGAGTCAGCCTGCTGGATGCCAGACATATTTCTAAACACACACACACACACACACACACACACACACACACACACACACAAGTGTATTCTGTAGAGCCACAAACTCATTTTTGATTACCTGTCTGTAAATAATGAAGGACGAACGTGTCCTGTGTCCCTCCCTCCATCTACAAAGCCCTCTTCTTCCATCTTATATGTTAGAAATACAGAATACTAAATTCAGTGCAGCACTCTGTGTATCTGACTTTCAACGCTGCTCAGAAAACCCTAAGGCCAGGACTGAAATAAGAGCTGAAATCCAAACAATGTGTGACTGAACACAAAACAAATCATGGCTTAGCAGGAATATGTTGTGACAGCTCTGCCTTCTCCCATAACTGCTAGTCAATTTTCTCCCTTACATTTAAATAACATAGTATACATATTGAACCAATAATAGGGTACAATGGAAAATGCATAGTGAAGCTAAAAAATGCTGAGATGTAAAATCTTCTAAAACCTTTCTGCAGGGGCTGCGTGATATTCTCTCTCTCTCACTCTCCCTCCCCCCCTCTTCTCTCTTTCTCTCTTTAAAAGCAAGGGTGGGATAAGGCTTGTTTCTAAAAAGATAAGTAAGAAAGGCCGGTTCAAATCACAATAAAGAAATATAATTTGGTAAAATTTGCAGTAAACTTAGGAATGTCCATCACATCTGGGCAGTGTTTGCATGCACATCAGGTTTGACCTGCTAAGGACCCTTGGAAATAAAGTTAAAAGCCAACCCCTCTCACACAGGAAAAATGTCTAATAAAACAGCAGGATCCCACAGCATCATTCCCTCTCCTGGTCTGCTGCACTCCCCCACCCCTGCCTGTGTGGACCACCCTGAGGTGGTGAAGACCAGAGTGAAGGCAGATCCCCCACCACTTCCTAAAGGAGATGGTGCTTAGAGAACTTCACTGTGTGAGCTACAGGTTGAGAGACACTGGCCTGAGCCTGCCTCTTTTCCCAGCCCGTGGCCTCTGGATGCAGCTACTGGCATTGGGAGCGTGGGTTGAGCCTTTGCTCTGCTCTGGCTTGTGCTCCACCTCCATGTTCTGTCAGGGAAGAGGGAGGTTGAACTGAGGTGGCCCATCTTACCTTTTGGTGAAGGCAATGCTGGTTAAGTAACTCCCATCTTGAGCTGGATTTTGATCTGAAAGCTTCAACTATGTCACACACTGAGAGTGAGAATGAGGCCTTTCCCTTTTCAGTCATTTCTCCTTGCTCATAGCAATCTGCTGGCAGAGAGCCTTCCCTCCTGTGGGTCACCACAGGGCTTTTTTGGGGCCAGGTGTCTGTGGTGGGCACCTTGAGCTGATGTACATATGCCACTTCTCCATGGAAGCACCACTGTTAGTAGTTTCTATAAGCAGCTACAGAAGAGGAAGATGAAGAAAGAACACGATGAAGACATGATGAAGAGGTAGTGAGCAGCTCCAATTCGAGCTTTGTTTTTCCGCTTTGAAAACATTCTTTCTTTTCCAATTTTCAGTGGTTTTTAGGGTACTCATTAATCTGGAAAACAAGAACAACTTCCAGATCATTAGTGCCATGGTGAATTGAAACACTAGCCAGGCTAGACTAATAGTGCCAGGGTCATATGAAATACCAGTCGGTTCAGGCTATTAAGTGCCAGGGTGATTTGAGAGAACAGCTTGTCCAAGATATGAGTGCCAAAATAATTGGAAATACCTCCTCACAAGTTGGTGTATAAATCAGCAAACTGTTTCAATTTAACAAAGTTAAAGGCGAAGGAGCAGTGCAGGCACCGAGCAGGGAACTGCTGGTAGTTTTAGTGTCTCCAAGTGCTCTATTTCCTTATTCTTATGGCATTATGGGTAAATTTCATTACAGGACATCACAAATGTGAGGTTGCCAATCCCTGAAAGCTGCATACTGTGCACTCTGATATCCTTTGAGGAGTAGGGAATTCCTGCAGAATCCAGAGACCTGTCAGTATGGGAAGTGGAAACATAATTTAGTGCTTATGTCCTAGAGATGATTTTGGCTTGAAGAATATTATTCAGCACTCTCCTCTGGAGCTCTATAAAGCCTGTGCTAGCTTCCCTAAGTATCTTATTGTCCAGCCACTGTTCTGGCCTGTCACCTTGCTCTGGAGTGTCACTCTGTCTGAAAAATCAATTTATGTAACTCTACATTAATGGCAGATGGGATTCAGAGTGGATGTCCCTCTCAGAAAACATGGCATCCTCTCCCCTATCCAAACCCCCACATGCTCATAAGGCTTTTACTTTCCCAAAGGAAGCTATGTTAGTATCCATGACTTCTGTGATGATACACCTGAGCTGGATCAATGGTGATGAGCAGCCACATTATTGTGCTTGGTAGTAAAATGGAGGGAAAGATGGCTGAATATGGACAATATTGGTTACTGGGTAGGACCATGTTTCTGAGATAATGGAAGAATGAATCTGAAGCCTTCTTTGAAATGTCAGTCACACATTCCTTTAATTAGATCTGAGAATATAGTGTTAATTTTCCTAGTGTTTCTAAAACTCTTGTGAGCTTTACAGTTCTGTAACAAAGAGCCATGAGAATTACAAAACTCAAAAAGGCCTTGTTAGCTAATTTTTTCTATGAGGCTTGCTCAAAGAAAGCAACACAACTGCACTAAGATTTGTTCTCTTTGGATTTCAGGCTTGCTTTTTGCAGGTTGTAAGAATATAGAGGAGGTTTGGCTACAAGTACTCTAAACTTCTGACACACCTGTGGTTAGGTCACCTTAATCTTTGAAAAGCCTTGCAAAAGGGAGCCTGAAGTCATCCCAGAGGTTCTTAAGAGGTCTTAATGCTGTATAAAAAGTCTAGAACGCTTTAAAAGGGGAAAAGTGGAAGTAGAGACACATCACAAATGTGATAGAAAGGGGATCAGTAATTGAGGAGGATGTGACTGGGATGAATGGATCATGAAATATGCTTTCAGCAGCAGCAATGAGGATAACTCCTCTCTTGCAAACTGATTGGGATGTCTCAGAGGTGTCCAGAGCATGGTCACGTAACTGACTCTGATACCCAGGCTGTATAAATCCCATCACACAGACATATCAACCAGCTCCCTCACATTAAAGGAAGCCTCAACAATCAACAGCTGAGTAACCTGTGTGCCCTGTGCAACAGAAACTTCCCTACTCCTCAGTTTTCATCAGTGGTATAGTGTGAGACAGAGTTGCTGAGCAGCTTTGGGTGACTACGGATTCATTGTTTGCAGAAGAGATCCCGAGGTGTTTCAGGTATTTCAGGAACTGAAATTATCTTACTGAAGTGTACATGCTGTATTTTGCCAGGCATTTTTCTTGCTAGTGTTTTGGTGCACTAATTTACCAAGGTCATTTTGATGGTCCTTGCATTTATTACCATGAGACTCTGCTTGCCAAAACCTTCTTTCCATGAACTCAATCTAATAAACAGAGGTTCCCTGGAATCTAAACTCCCCACTGGAAAAATAACAGCAGAGAAGAGTATTTCCAGCAGTACCTTTCAGGAAAAGATAAACCCAGAATCCCATGTGTCTGCCCAGAAAGCACAAGCTGCTCCCTACGAGAAATGACATCCCCACACCAGCACAAACCCCCACACATTGGATCCACATATGTGTAAATCTCACATCCACTTCCTCCCAGAAACTCACTTGAAAAGTTCATCATTTTGTGGTTCTTTCACAGTTGCAAACCTTCATGACAGGCCAAACATGCACAGTATGTACCACACACAGCTGACACCCAATGCAAGCTGAGGTAGAGGTGAGTACTAAGAATACCAAAAGCCAGCAAATTATGATAAAATTGAGATCCTCTTCCAGTGTCCTTTGCAGGACACAAACCAGAGGTTTTCTAAGATGAAGCTCAGAGAAGCCAATGCATTTCTTTTAGGATTCTTGGAAATTTTCTAGGATTTCTACAGGGTCAATTACCAGCAGGTGATTGAATGAAGATGGAAGAAAGAAATCGTTAGAAAACAAAACTGTCAGTGTTCTTGTTTTGTGTTTCATGCAGTTGTTTTCCTGAGGCTTTTCTGGGAAATAAAATTAGTTGCATTATTTAGGGTAAAGCAGACAGATCTTGCCCAGGTTGAAGCCTTATAGATGCTTACAAATGTTAACAAACCTGGATTGTATTTTTACATCTCCTGAGACACTTTCTATTCTATAGTTAGATACCTACCAATTCTTGAAACAAGTGAAAACAACACAAAGTATTCTGTGCTCTGTGCAAAAAAAAAAAAAAAAAAAAAAAAAAAAAAAAAAAAAAAAAAAAATCAATAGACAGTATTTTAGTCTACAGTACTAGAAATAAAATATATATTTCAAGGAATAAATTCCATACATGTACTGAAGGGCAGAATCTGGCCCTCAGACTGAAGAGAATTTCTGACCTAACTAAGACAAATCCCTGCAGCAAAGAACAGAATAGCAAGCAGGGTCCATACAAAAAAAAAAAAGGAGATACTTTTCCTTACCTTTCTATGTGTAGAATAGGCTTCTTACAACTTCTTTGGAATTATAACTCGTATCCACAAAGGACTAAAATTTCTGCAGTCCTCAACTGTGTCTTTATTCAGGACTCATTACACAACACCTACCAAAGCCTCCCAAAAGTGCAGGTTAAATCACGTCTGAAGGATTGGGCTCTCTACAAGCGAGCTCATCTTGTTAAGAACATAATGGAGTCAGAGAGAACATTCATTTCAGAAGTGAATGTGTCTGACTATCCGATTTATTTTTGAGTGAGAAAAACAGATTTTGCTTTTGTAAAAACCTTTAATTTCATATGGGAAGCCACCTTTAAGACTCATCATTTGGCAACATGCTCTATCATTCCCCTGGCTCTTTTTCCACATCCATTGCTAGTGGCTTGGTGTGTTCTTTATCCCTTGGGCCAGCTCATTAGCGGGATGCATGGCTGCTCACGTCTATCATCAGAGCCTGCTAACAAATCCTGTAGGAGTACTCCAGGCCCAATAAGAGATATATTTGTTTTGTGGTTTGCGTTTTGCAGAAAACACTATGTACTTCTCAAAGCCTAAAGTATAGGAGTTTTTTTTTTAAAAGGAAAAAAAAAAAAAGAAGCAACAGTTTTCATACAGTGCTAAATAAAATAAATTACAGGCCCCAAATGATCTAATAATTCCTAAGGCAGAGTTCAGATGCGGTAATTAATTATCCCAACATGGAATTCATAATGATCAACTATTAATATGTGCATGGGGGACTGGATGTCTCAGGATTTGGTAATGGGATACAGAGACTTTCACCTCTAGGTTGCTGATTTGAATCTGACCCAGATCTCTAGTGACTTCTGAAAGCTGCAAGCATGTGCTGTTTGTTCTGTAGTGTATATAAAATGAAATTATCTAGGCTGCTTCCTAGCATTCTTGTGTCCATACCAGTGGTGCCCAAGTACAAATAACCTCCCATTTGATGGCTATAGCTGGGAGGTCAGAGGCTCTGTAGGTATCAGTAGTGCCACAGTTTGGCCTCAGGAGTGGCTTCCAGACAATATTGCTACAGGGGCAACTCACAGTGGGAAGCATTGCCCCCATTCACCATGGAGATAATAAAACATGGAAGTCTGTGCCATGGCTCTTTTGGCTACACATGCCCTTTGCTGTTCTGGGTGCTCCCCAGCTGCAAGGGGCAGCTTTCCTTCCCATCCTCATGCCTCAGGTGGGAAGGGACCACAGTCTCTGGGCCTGATACTCCTGGGCCTATCTCAAGGCACCAAGCTAAAGAGGGAAAGAATAAACATGTCCCCTAGAAAGGGGGAAGCTGAAGAGGGGTGGCAGTTCAGGTTTGTAGACTTCAGTGGAATCACATCTTTATGCATTAAAACCTTATCAAACCTTATCAAACTTTATCAAGACTGATGAGACAGATTTGCTCAGATCTGAACATTAACAGGTTTGCTCAGCTCTCAGCAGATCAAAATCTGAAAAGCTGGATAGCTGTAGCATTACAGGCAGGACAATTGTCCTCAGGAACAGGTAATACTAGGGCAGAACACAGGATTGTGGATGCTTGGGAAAGTGGCTAGCGCTGCCACAACGAGGTAAGGAAGGTCTTTTCCATTTCTACCTTATTTGATTTTATGAATTCTATTCTGTGGTGCCTGTTTCTGTTTGGTCGAGTGGAGTCCTGGTGGCTGCCAAATAACTCAATATTTTCTTCCATTTCCTTGAGTTCTTGTAAATAAGTTGAGATACTGTGTGACCGAGAGTAGAGCTTTGCAGGAAAACAGAGCTGCAATCTGCAGAACACGTGAAAATCCGCACCCTCCTGAAGCCACTGTATCAAAGAACATCTGTTTTAAAAACAAACAGTGAAAAGTATTTAAAACAATTTCAGCAGAAAGTTTAATCCAAGTCCCATGCTTGGAAGAAACGACCTAATTTCTGAGAAATAGGAACTCTGGGCCAGTTTGGTAATGGATATTGGTCTTTTCCAGATTTTAGTGGAGTTTGTAACTGCCATTAATTCCATCTGTGCACTGTACTGAGAATTTAGTTCTTCTTTGTGATCTTGCTGAATGTTTCTGAAACAAAAATATGCACCATATATTCTATCTATCTATCTATCTATCTATCTATCTATCTATCTATCTATCTATCTATCTATGCAAGAACTTTAGCCATAATTTAGCACTTTTTATGCTGGTGGGTTATTCTTTTTTAAAGACATTTCCAAGTTGGATGAAAGCATTCTTAGAGAAGAAAATAAAAATGAGTGGTAGGTGGTAGCTTAGAGGAAAAAACATACAGGAAATAGTAAAAATGGGCAAGGCTGCAACTATTTCCAATTACTTCTTGAAACATTCTGGATCACAAAGCCACTATGTTAATTATTATACAGAAAAAAATATGGTTTTTTATGCAAGTATGTTAAGATCAGAAAATATTTTTAAATGTAATTTTCATTTAAATTTTAAATAAAATTAGCTGGGCAGTATTTGCTAATAATTAGGTCTTTCTGTCCAGTCATGAGAGACTAAAACCTTTTTAGAAATCTGCATGATTTCTACTTTTCTACCAATAAAAGCATTAGAGGATATGTTGCTCTGTGCACTAATACAGGCTTCTGGATTCCTGCTGAAATTAATTTGGATCCATCTTCACTATATCCAGTACAAAAATATGCTCATGTTACTTGTCAGCTTTAAGAGTTCCTTCACCTTTTTTCAACTGTATTTTGAGTGGATGGCAGCAAAATATGTCCCTTGTATAGTATTTTTTTATTGGTAAGGACCTCACATGTGAGACACTTTTCTAAATGTAGCCATACCTTTTGGTGGAACAGGATAGATTTTTAGCTCAATGTTGCACTGTCTGGCACTATACCACTGAGAGGGAAGAGGAGGATAGGAAAGTGGAAAATTAGCTTTGGAAAGAATTAGAATAATCAGAATGCTATTTACTCAGTTGAAAGGAGAAGCAAGGCCAACAGCTTGTCCTTGGGGAAAAGATAATGGGATCCTTAACAGATACTGGGTTTCAGGAGAGTCTTGTACTCTAGTGGAAGCCTCTTTTCCCTAGGACCTTTTGAAAAGCAATCATTCTGATGCAGCACATGACAGATATGTCTAAGACAACACCAACAGTGGGGTAGAGAAGAAAACTGAGGAGGACTTGCCCTCTTCTATTTTCTGTGACTCAGGAATCTTGGCTTTTTATTTTTCTGAAAGATTTCACCCACAATAGTGTGGTACCTCTTGTGGTTTTATATTGATCATGAAGATTTCCACTTCTGGAAGCAGCTGCTTTGCTTGGCAGGCTGCAGCAGGGATCAGACAAGACTTGGCTTACTTTTTAAGCCTTAATAAGGCCATACACCTACAGACAATAAGAATTGAGTTCGGTGCCACTATGTCAGATTACATCTCAAGATTTCTTGGGCTTTGCTTGATGCTCTCACATCTATTCCTTTTCCCTTTTGTGTAAAGAAAACACATTACTTCCTCCACATCTTTCTCTTGTGTTGCTATAATGAATTCCTTGCTATTCCCTCAGGGGGCTGACTCACACTCTTGCATTTGAAGTGAAGTAAACTGGAATTTGTATCTTTGTGAAGGTCAGTCACAGTGCATAGGAACAGGAAAGAAGGGTCAGAATGGTAATGCAGATCAGAGATATGCCAGCAGTACAAATGCAAATGCTGACCATTGGAATATTTCAAGGTTGTCAGTGTGCCACAGCATTTGTTGAGCTGGGCAATGTGGTGCTAGCTGATGCCCATTTAAAAGGTTCCAGTCAGCCAGTGGGAAGCTTGCCCATATAGCAGAAAACTCCTCACATCTTTCAGAGAAAGAGGAGGATAGATATTAAAAAAAATAACCAAGCAAAGCACCCAAACAAGAGCAGCAATAAAAAAGCCCTAAAAAAACCCAACCAACCAAACCTCCATAACCCCACAAACCAAACCAAACCAAAATCCAAAGCAACTTTGCTTCCCATATCCTAGAAAATTCCTTCTTATCCTTCAGGATACATAATCTACAGCAGAAATGGCTGCTGTTTACAGTGGTCCTGGAACTGGAGAAGCAATGAGCCCAGTTTTGCAGTAACTTTTCATGTAACCATGGAGTGTCTTGTGTTGGAAAGGTCCTTAAAGATCATCTAGTTCCATCAGCCTGCCATGGACAGAGAAACTTTCATGAGAACACATTGCTCAAAGCCCCATCCAACCTGGTCTAGAACACTCCCTGGGATGGGGCATCCAGAGGTTCTCTGGGCAATCTGTTCCAGTGCCTCACCACCCTCACAGTAAAGAATTTCATCCTAATATCTAATCTAAACCTGCCCTCTTTCAGTTTAATCTCGTTTTGTCTTGCACATGGCCAATGTAGATTACTCTCTGCAAATGCTTTCCCCAGTGCTTGGGTGGGTTGAGAAACATGGAAAGTTTCTGCCCCATCTTCCTTTTTTTGGCTCATCAAGAGCAATCTGGTGACCCTGGCCCTATCATTCAGCTTTGTTCTGGATCCTCAACAAAAGTCCAGAGAGATGAGGAGTTGGTGACAGGTTCTAGTTTCAATAATTAATTTGCAAGCCATGAAAAATGGCTTAGTGCCTAATTGAATAGTCTGGCCTTGTGTTTTGAGTAACTGTGAAAGATCAAATCTTTAAAATAATCATCTAAATACCATCTCTCTTTCCTCTCTGCTTGAGTTCTCAGTGTCATTTAGCAAGTGGTCTTTGAAACTGCAGTTGTAGAAAACAATGCCTTTTACACTCTAAAACAATATCCTCTGTTGTGGCATTTCAACAGCCAAAAGGAAAAAATTGGAAGGAAAAAGAGAGAGTCAGATAATGATCAAAGTGAACATGTAGCAGCTTTTCAGAATTAGTTGGCCAGAACAAACTACTTGAAGTTCAAGATAAAATAGTGAAAATAAATGAAAGGAAAACTAGCAGAACTTAGCCAACAAATAAACAAAACAAACCAAAAAGATCAGCAGCAAAAGACAGGGGGAGAAGGAAAAAAACCCCAACCCTAACTTTCACTAACTTCACCTATGACACCTATGTGTTTTCCTTTGCTCCAGTGTCCTGCCTGATGCATTGCATCACCTGGTATTGATGTGAATTTTAGGTAAATTTGGGTCGATGTCATTACTCTGTTCACTAATGAACACGTCCTTTGTTTCTTGAATTTGTGGTAAATAGATGTTTTCACACACCATATACATCAACTCAGTAGTTTTTCTTTAACCCTTCATCATTTACAGGTGAAAAAAGCAGTCATGCTGGCACTCACCTAGCAATAAGGCCAGCTCATAGCATAAGCATAGTTGTCCTGCTTTTTCTTGGCTCACTAAGCTCACTAAAGGAAACAGTATCTTCAGAACTTTCTGGCAAGCAGTCATCAAGACTGACCCTGCAGACCTACCTACTCCCACCAGCAGGGGCTACACACAGCGTGGGTGCTTGAGCCTCCGAGGAGCAGCACACAGCTTCTGCAGCCCCCGACTGCGTTTGAATTTAGATATTGCTGCAAGGTTTGAAGTGATTCCCACTGTGCTGACCTGCACAGGGCCAGTGTGAGTTGGTGCAGTGAAGCAGGGAGTGTGAACTTCTGGGTGTTTTTATACTGCCTGAATAAGGAAATTTTTTTTGAAACACTATATATTAACCAGAGAGAAAACCACAAGGTATGTGGGTCCTAACTTCTTTCAGAGCATAACAAATTCAGTGTATCCAGAGGCTGCCCATCTTCTTTGGTCTCTTCTTGATGACTGTGCTTCTTCACTTGCACAGGCATCTTCTAAAACTGAAGGAGAATTATTCCACTAATGTAAAAAGGAGAAGTATAAACAGACCACTACATGTTATATGAAACTATGGGAAGAAAAGAGCATCTTAGGTAAATACCAAGCTACTTATTTTATGATTTTAAAATGTCATTCTTTTGTCCAATATTGACTTGTTTTATATGGAAGTTGAATTATAGATCTTAGAGCACTGGGGAGCCCATGGCATCCTTGCTTTGACACAGCTGGTCAAGGTAAGACTTGAAGTCCCAGTAATTAGTTATGAGTGTCTCTGTGCCGGGAAGCCAGGCCAGGATGAGAAAACTTCATGAGGTTACTCCTTCCCTGAAGTAAAGCCAAAGCCAGTGGGAGAGAGTGGGACTGTCCTCAGAAAGAATGCACTATGACATCCCCATCTCATTGCTGCACAGGTATTTCTTTGGGCAGTGAATCTGTGCACAGAAATGCATTGTGCAGCCTTTTTCTGCTCTGACTTTTCTCTCCAAAAACATCTCTTGGAGCATCTGTATGCATAATGGAAATCACGGAGTGTGTTCAAAGCCAAAGGTAGAGCCTGAATCTTAACTTCAGAAATTGTTTATTAAGGCAAAACCCCATGGCTGATGCTGATGGACTATGATTGGGGAAATTAAGGACAAACAACGGGTGACAAGGGAGAATTCACTGCTGAAATTTGAACAAAAGAAAAGAAAACGAGAAGGGAGGGAGAGAGGAAGGAAGGAAGGAAGGAAGGAAGGAAGGAAGGAAGGAAGGAAGGAAGGAAGGAAGGAAGGAAGGAAGGAAGGAAGGAAGGAAGGAAGGAAGGAAGGAAGGAAGGAAGGAAGGAAGGAAGGAAGGAAGGAAGGAAGGAAGGAAGGAAGGAAGGAAGGAAGGAAGGAAGGAAGGAAGGAAGGAAGGAAGGAAGGAAGGAAGGAAGGAAGGAAGGAAGGAAGGAAGGAAGGAAGGAAGGAAGGAAGGAAGGAAGGAAGGAAGGAAGGAAGGAAGGAAGGAAGGAAGGAAGGAAGGAAGGAAGGAAGGAAGGAAGGAAGGAAGGAAGGCTGGCTGTTTGGAAAACCAATTTCATGGTGACATGCAGATCTGTAACAGTGTAATGATGTGATTGCTCTGAGAATATAGAATTGCCACCCAGCATGGCAATTCCTGGGACACATGCCTCTCTAATCTTCTTCTTTAAATGCCTTTAATTGCAGTTTTAATATTATCCTGTATGTGGAAGCAGGAAATCAACATTTCACAAATAATTAGAAGAGACAGTGTGGTCTCTCTGAACACTGGACAAGAATTCAGAAGATCTGGGATTTCAGAGCCATCACTGTCTTAGAGAAATCCTTCTCTCTTTCTCTGTCACCGGGGGGTCATTAGGAGCTCTCACAACACAAATAAATCATGGAAAAACAATACATTATGCTAGTCTTAGAGAGAAAGTGTCTAGAATCCAGATCTTCTGCTTCTTGCTCTGATATACTTAGCTCAGGACTATACTGGCTGTTTTATTTTAATTAACCTTTAACAATGAATGAAGGTTCATTTCTGACAGGTTCGAAGAGGCACCCAGATTTTAGCTTATTTTCCAGATATAATCTGCAATATTAATGTGTTGTGGGCATTCAACACCTTGCAGGAATTCTTGCAATGAATTCATTGTTTCTATTGGTTTTTCATCATCAAATAGTGTTTAACTAAAAATGAATTTTGGTAATTTTTTTAAATATTTTTAAAAATATGGCAAACAATTTATTAGTATTTATATGTAAAAAAATAAAAAAGGCAGATAATTATTTCATAAATTTCCCATTTGTTTTAACATGCAATTGCAATACTCTCATAACATCCACATAAAAGATCAGAAAGCTGATTGAAAAGATTGCTGATATTTCTTAAAAAAATTAATACTAGTGATATTTTCCAGAAAAACGTCAAAAAATGTAATTATTGACATCTGTTGAGAAGGTTCGGAGAATGATTGTATCATTCTTTTTTATCAGTTTGTTCTCAAAATAAAAACATTTTTCTATTTGACTTGGGGAAGGTGTCAGTATTTTTAAAAGTTATTTTCAGTTTTCTATTCTTTCCATTTGTCCTTTTTCCCCCCTTTGTTTCCTGGCTTGCTATGGAGGAGAAAAGAAAAGAGAAAATAGACCAAACCAACCCAAAACTATAAAAGACTGTTAGATGGTAATTTTCTTATTTCTGAAAATAACATAATTTCATACAATGGCAAATTTCAGAAAACTAATGAACCATTTAAAGGAAACTGACAATTTTGTGACTAGTCTCTTTTCAAATGACTGTAATTCTGTTTTATGAGATTCAAAAATATATAATGATGAATGAAAAATATTTTAAGTAAAATTTTTTGCTAGTCTATTTAAGTTACTATAGCTAGCATTTCCTTTAATTGGAATTTAAACATTCTTTGCAGATTTAAGATTTGCAAAGGCACTGACGTAACAATTCCAACTGGTGTCAGTGAAAGACGTGCATAATCTGCAAATCTGTGTTGTATGATTTTCATAAAAAAGGAATTAACCATACACTTCTTATGAAATTTGAGTGTACTTCATTTTCATCTCCAAACTTCAATGTGGTTTTCTTCAGAAATAAATGAATACTTTAGGAATGGCATTTTTTTTTCTTATTATTATTACTTTTACTATTTGAAATTCTTACCTAGCCATGCGTGCACAGTGTAAGTTCTTGTGCAGACCTTCCTGTACCTAGAATAAGACAGCTATGGCATGTAAAATGTTACCCTTGAAAACTGCTACTTCTCATTATGACAGAGGCCCAGCAGGGGACAGAAGGAAAAGCCAGTGGCCCATGAACTAGGAGCCCAGGGCATCATCAACCTTCGCTGCTGCCCCTGAGGAAATAAAAAGAAAAGGGTGAAGAGTGAACCTACAGGACCCAGAATGCCACTTTCCTGGACGACAGATTTATTCTGTCCCTTCTCTCTGCTGCTTTGCCAGTTGCCTGTCGAAGGACACCTGTAAGAGGCTGGAAATGAGCACTTCTTAAGAGCACAGGGAAGGACAGGTTTTATTTCTCCACTATATATTTCTATCAGGGACTGTTTTTTTATGGAGTTTTTGTTTTGCTTTGTTTGTTTTTTTTTCCCCAACCTTTACCTTCGCTTAGGTTAGCCTTGGGAGAAGAATGGAATGATGAAAGGAGCAAAGCCTGCAGCCACACTGATATGTGTTTTCACATGTAAAGCAGAGCTCTGAGGGGGCACACCTCAGCTGCTCTGGCACCACCAGGGCTGGCTGGTTCCCATGTCACATTTGGAGGGGAGACACTAAATGCCTCTTTGCTTGCATGGAACTGTGCTCACTGTGTGAACTGTATAGCTGTGGGTCTAAGTTACCCACTCTACTCAAATAAAGCATGACTTTTGGAAAAGTAGAAGGATATCATGACTGCATGGTATGTTTGAGACTGGAAATACCTTGTGGTTTAGATTTATCTAAAGGACTTAAGTGGGTTTTTTGCGCTCATCCCCGTAACTGAGTAACACAGAGGCATCATCCATATCCACTGAGGCATTTCAGCATCCTGCAGCACCCTTAAGATTTTATCATAACCGTGTCTTACCTTCCAGAAACCTTTTCCTGAGCAACATGACACTTTTACATTTTCAGTGTCTGGAGAATTGTGGATTTTCTCTTTTGTATGGCTATACTACTCATGGGTCTTGTGGCAATGTGCATCACGATGTCTAAATAGAACTGACAACACTAAAAGAAACAAAAGTAAGTGATCCAGCATAACATCTGCCTGCCATATTACACTTGTGCTGCACAGTGGATCTGCATATGCACCACATGGTTGACGTGCCCCACGTGCATAAGATTTATTCTCCATAATAAGGTCAGCTCCCAGCATACACTGTTGTGTGTCATGGCCAATTGTCCAGGGATCGATGAAGCCCAGCTGAAGTCACACCAGGCTCTTGGCAAGCACTATTTGGGTGATTTCACTGGTGTGATGTGTGCCACTGGTGTCAATACAAACCCAGCGAGGAGGCCACACTAGAAACATGAAATTGAAGACACAGATTCTGTTCTGTGATTGTCATGGGAGTGTGGATCTAAATAATATTGCTGTTCTTGTTTTCTTTCTGCCATTGTCCACATTGTTCTCCTGCATTTGGCATTGCGTTTTGTGGTTTTTACATTGCAGACCTTGTGTCTGCCAATGGCACCGTTGTTATAACTCTGTCTCAGGACTATAATAAAAGTCAACCTCTGCCACGTTTTTTTATGGAATGCAAAACTTTGCTACAAGCTAAAATTTTTCATTCATTCATTCATGGATTTATTCCCAGAAAATGAGGGTGTGGTGCTGCTCTGATTTGGAGACAAGTGTTTAATTGAACTAGAAAAGGTTTCGAATCATATCCCTGTTATTTCTTCATTTGTGGAGTCAACATAGGACATAAGATACTTTTTCCTTTCTAATCTTAGGCATAGCTGTCAAGACTGCCAATGTAAAATCTATTTTACTGCATAAATACACAACTACATTTATCATTTAATTTTTTAACTGATTACAAAGTAGGTACAAAATGTTCTGGGAAATCCCCTTTGCTGAGAATCACAATCATTGTCTTAATTGAATGGAATGAAAAAAAACATCCCAGATTTAGTCCAGGGTTATTGTTTGATCAAACCTACATCCAGAAAGGAGTTTGTGCAAGAGTTTATGAAATATGCCTTGAAAGCCAACCTTTTTGTGCTGACAAAATGCACAAGTTCAGTTGCTATAATACATTTTCATCAGAGTTTCAGCTTGCCTATTCTTGATCTCAACTTTTGAGATAGCATCTTTTGAGATAGTATAGCCACTGCATGCAGTTGTCAATAACACAGAGTCAGTGGTTTTCAACCCATTGTCCAAAGACACTCAAAGGCTACATCTAACAGGTTTTTCAAACAGAAGGAAAGAAACCTGTTATCAGGAGTCCACACCTCCACCAGAACATTTTTAAGATTATTGTAGTCAAATGAGATCAGACATAAGTACATTAAAAAAAAACCCCACCTACTTGAAATTAACTCAAAAGTATGTAGAATGCTTCTGCAACAGAGAAAATATGGCATATGTTTGACACAGCTACCTTTGCTAAATGAAAAAAAGACCTCTAACAGCATCAGCTAAAGTCTCTGGGAAACTTCCAAGCACAGTGCATCACTGAGATACTCAAACCTAAAGAGACTTAAGAACTTATCTGGAGAGCCAGTAGAGACACAGTTATCTCTTGACAGATTTGTGTGGGGTATGTGGCCTTGTTTTTGAAAATCTATATGTTTTTATTACTTTGATGCAAGCTGTTATTTGTGTGGCTAGGCGTGGCACACCTCCAGAAACACTCAGACATGTAAGGATTTATTTTCATTTGTGATGATTACTAAGTGACAGTCTGTACCATATTTGTCCAGGCTAGTCAGATAACATCTCCATAACTCATTAAATCTGGATGATAAACCTTGTTTGTCAAGACAAAATAACGACACAAGCTGCAGTATTTTAAAAGTACAGCACCCTTTTGGCTCATGCAGAATTGGCTACCCAATGATGGGTAAGTTATTGTGGCTTATTGAGATTCCCCCATCAGCTGTGCCCTGCCAGCTGTCTGTGTTAGCTACCTGCTGAAGGGAAATACTTCAGGAACAATATTGAGAATGGGAAGAGGTCTCAGGAAAATGTTTTTGGAAATAGCGAGAAACACAGAATATGCTGTTTATAGTGAAAGAATGAAGATGTTCAAGCCTTTTGGCTTATCAGAGAAGATTAGAAGCAGAAACTATCACAGACAGCTAATACTTTCTTAAGGAGCAGAAACAGAATGAGAGATGACTCTATGGTCTGGCAGATAGAGATATAACAAGAATGTAAGTCAAGAAAATAGACAAAATCAAGTGGGAAATAAAGTGAATGTTTTGAACTGCAACAGTAATTGGTCTTTAAAGCAATGTATTGTTATTTCAGTGGAATTTCTAATGCTGGATATTTTTCAAATCTAGAACGATTTTTAAAAAGCCCAATATGATTCAAATCAGGAGCATCTGTTGATCTCAAAGTAGCAATTAACACTTAGGAATCTTTTGGCCAAAGCAAGGCAGAAGATCAGATGAACAGAATGTTCTCTTTACAGCCTTAAAATTTGTATGAGTAGCACAATACAGAAAATATGCCCATTAAAAGAAGAATCTTAAACCAAACCCCTTCACTGTTTGAAAAGCACCCTGCTTCTGATTATTTGGATCAGCATTAGCTTCTGAAAACAGAGAGGTGACAATCCCATCCAGCCTTCTTTTCTTTGTTAGTGGCTCTGTTCCTATCACGTTTAGTAATGGTTTTTTTCCTCTTGTTATACCTCTGTCTAGTGGACTGAAAATTTATTATCATCTCTGTGTTTCTTCTTCAAATAAAAATAGTGTTTGATCAAGTTACCTCTTAACCCTCTCTTTGATAAGCTAAGTTGCTGAAGCCTCCTAGGTCTTCTGACTTGGAGAAATTCTGGGGGAAGCCAGGCTGGGGGTGAATTTGCTGAGGTGGTGTAAGCCTAAATCTTGTTTTTTTAGAATTGTTTTATGAAATGGACTTAATTGCTGTTAATAATCATCAGAACCAGCCAGAAATGTTCTAATTGATTTTTATCCATGCTTCGGAATGTATTTTGATTGTTTCGTCCAGCTGCTTCCTTTCACTCTTTGGTAATGGTTAAGGAACAATGACTTCCAACAAATGTCTGGGTTTTCATGTATGAATGCAAGTCTGTTCTTTGCCCCTACTCTTTCAACAGCAAGAACAGCGAGATCTTTTCGCCTCTGCACTTAGATGTGCAAAGAAGATGCTCTGCGTGCAGTAAAAGCAGAACAATCAAAATCCACCCAGAGAAATCCCACAGCAGTGATTTGGAAAGGAGCACAGCTCCTTTTCAGATGGTCCAGCCCCACCCCCTTGTCATCCAGATTAAGACAGTAAGGGTGCGGGTTGCATATTTGCAAGTGTATCAGCTGCTTACCAAAAGACTTTTTTTTTTTCAGTAAAAGAAATAGAATATCATTGTTAAGTCACTATTTAAAGGAAAATAATCTTTTGAGGAGGTGTCTTTTTAAGTGGTAACTAAATGTTTTTTTAATGTATTAAAATATTACAATCTTTGTTTTAGCTTGAGTTATAAAGACTGTGCTTTAGTTGTTTATGAATATGTACAAATTGTAGAGAAGCCACTAAATTACAGGAAAAAACTTGATTCCTCATTGTCTTTAGAGTCTCCTCTTCCCGCATGTAGCTCTCCCAGCATATATGAGTCTAAATGGACATGTGTTTTGAGTGCATTCATTTTACTCTTTATGAAATAGAAAGATGAGGGTTCAGTGTTATAAAAAACCCCAACATTTCTCTGAAAGGTTTGTAAAGGTGGGTGAATATGCAATAAGATATTCAAAATCACACTTCTGTGTATGCATCTTCTGATAAGTATAACAGCCTTCTTTGCTAAAGAGCCTCTTTCCCCTACATGCAAAATTATACCTTACTGCAGTTAAAAATTACGTATCTTCATTAAAAAATATATAAATTGCTATCTGCCAAAATTTGAAAATCTGAAAGCAGTTGTTTCCATATCTCTCTGCAAAATTTCCTGGACAGAAACAAGTGCCTAAGGGCTACACGATGAGTTTGTAGGACTCATCAGACCAAATGCTTGTGTGCTGGAGAATTGATCAGTGCTTACACAGCAAGTTTAATGAGTGAATTTCTGGGTGCATGTACAGAGGTGCAGAGGTGCAGGACCACAGGCTGAGGTGTTCCACATGTGTGGGATTTGGAGTGCAAACTGTATGGAAACAGGTGCTGCACGTGGACTGACTGTCTGTGCAGGATCTCTGCAAGCCCAGCAGTTCATGCAGAGCTCCAGCAACCTGAAACACTGTATGCTTCAAAACAAAACAAGAAAAGAAAAAAGGAAAAAGAAAAAAGAAATACAACCTACTCTTGTACAAATATAAAAACTTCTTCCCTAAGAGATCCAGATGGTCAGAGAGTGCAGCAGGGCAGTAGGTGATGTATAAGTGTGATGGAAATGGCAGGTATCTTTGAAGGATTTATTGAGTTTAATGTGTCATTTTTCCTCATCACTGTGGCAGTTCTTGGTGGCAGTAACAATACCAGCGCTGATGTATGGACCAGCAGATGTCAGTGTAGTTCTGTTCATTCATCTTCTCTTTTGATGGAATTTCAGTTATTTTCCTTTATCCCTCCCGCTCAGCTTTCTTATTTAACCATTGCCTGTTAGCTTAATGCATCATAATATTTGTAATTCATGTCTTCTCTCAGTGTGTTTGGAAATGGAAATACATCTTAACATACATCTTAACAAACACAGTCCAGCGCAAGGACTAATGCCAAAACACCGGCACTGCCAGACGGACCACAAGACAGCAGGAGAGAGGACAGGAAGACAAAGCACGGGGATGACGAGTGAGACATTGCCATGGGAGACACCAGAATCCTTGTAGAGGCTCAGACTTCCCCAGAGGTCAGGTGTGTTGCAATGCAGAACCACCCCCAGCTCTTATGATCCTTTTCCCTGCATCTTTAAGGAGAAGAAAATACAACATGGACAAGAAAAGAATGTGCTCCCATGTTCCACTCTTGGAAATAGTTTCTTCCTCTCTTGATAGTTGCATCTGAGGTGCTCTTTTCAGTCTGGCTGAATCTCCAGGGAAAACTCGATGATTTACAGCATGGTAACAAAGCTACATGCTTTCTAAAACAAGTAATAGCCTCTGAGACCTCAGCAGAAGAAGAGAGAATTGGTTTAACCACCTGATTCCAAGGCTTTCTGTAGGAGCTGAAGGCTTGAGATAGAGAGAAGAAATTCCTGAAATATTGATTTAGAATAGTTTTCTGTTGTAGTCATAAGGGTGAAGGGAAAAAACTGNAAAAAACCTGGAATTCCACTGGAGTTATTTGATAACAAATTCCCATATTTAAAAAAAAAAAAAAAAAAAAAAAAAAAAAAAAAAAAAAAAAAAAAAAAAAAGTTTTTTTTTTTGGATGGCCTACAACTTGACTATATGAGAAGTCTGTCCTTCTTTGTGTTGGACACACAACTTTTGGATGCACAAGTGGCTGCTCTATCAGTAAAGCTAAATAAGATTAATTGGAAGAAAGAGCAGTAGTACTTGTATGAGACAGCCTATTCAAGCCTCCAACCATGAGCAGTCCAGACCCTGAGCTTGAAATCTTTCCCATCCTTCAAAGGAGAGATGCAACCAGGAGCATGCAAATGTACAGAAATTGCCTTGTAGCTCATCTTTTGCAACCCCTCACCCCAAGGGCTGGAACTATTTCCACACCCTTAACAACTGGAGGCAAAGACCCAACCCAAGACACCCAATGCCAAACTTTTCACTTCCCTTCCCTTCCCTTCCCTTCCCTTCCGGCAGGTCAGTGATAGCAGCTTCACACCACTGAGCTCTCCACAAAACAAAGACAGGGCCACATTTAGAGCAGTTTTGGATCTATATGGATATGATCCCAAAATAGATTGGTTTCTGGTCCCAAATTGTGCCTGTTACAGCCTAACTGTCTTTTCAAAGTGGTGGACTAGGAGCCAAATCTCAGAGGTTGGGATTATCTTGTTGTTTTTTTTTTTTTCAGGCCTATTTTTAGAGTAAAAAATTATAATATATGCTATGATAAAATTGTGACATGGTGTCATGATCAAGTTATAACATGATGCTATTAATTCCTCACACCCTCTGCAAGTTGCTGTGGCCACAACCCTAATTGTTTTTTCAAGCTCACAGTATTGTGGCCTCTGGCTCATTATAAAATTACATGTAGAATCTCATGAGATGCAAAAGGAAAAGAAAAAGAAATTAAAATCTCTCTGTGGACCCTTTTGAGTTGTACAAGTCGTGGCTTTAGACAGGGAGAAACATTCCAGCAACAGAGATTGGCAAATATTAGAAAATTTGGCTATAGATTCTTGGAAGTTTCTCAGAAGCTTTTCCAAACCTCATCTTTAGATTATCCAAGACACTACACAGATCTCTTGGGTTACAATTTCTGTTCTTTGCTGACTCCAGCAAGCACAGACTTATGTGAAAATTGAAATATAAAATAAACAACTACCTACCCCAGGAATGCAAATCTCTTCCCTTTTTTAAATTTTGACTGACTAAATCTTTTGAGCTTCAGAAAAGCATATGCATATGTTCACTTGGATAGAAGATTTGGGTCATATCCTAATATTTAGTTGAACCAATTTGAACGGCCATTCTGATCCAATAATTTGCTTTTAATGAACATGACAGGAAGAGCCAGGCTCCTTATTCCATTTAGCCTTCTCTGAGTAGCCTAGTCTTTGTCTTTCCTCCTGTATATCCCTCCAGCTGATCTCACAACACCAAAGCACCACTTTGATCCATGCCAGGTGACAATGACTCTTGGGCTGGCAGTGCAGGACCGTGTTGCAGCCTGGTTCCATATGTTTCCACATCACTGCCCTGGTAGCAGATGACCCTCGTGGTGCCTATCAGCAGATTTACCCAGAACGGGAACCTGCCAGAATGGGTCTCCATGAAGTCTCTGCTCCCTTCCCATAGCTGTCCTGGAATTTCCACCATCACCTTATCCAGGAAAAGCAGAAGTCATCAGGGTGCCCTGAGGATTGCAATGTCCCCTTGAGCTCATTTCCCACGGCTGGAGCAGAAGTGTTCCCCATACCCTGTGCTGAACACCCTTGCACAAAATGGTGCTCACTTCTGGGGAAGAGTTTGGCAGCTAATGGATTCAGTGTGTGGATTAGAGGCACTAAAAATGGTTTGGAGATTCTCCTAAGCATCTCCAGGTGTTCAATACATTAAAATAGCTGTAAAATAATAAAATGGAGGGAGAGGCTGTCAGTCATCTTGAACAACATTGTGGACACTTCTGACAGTTAGTGCTATCTCATTCAGAGAGAGCTCCTTTTATTTTGTATTCCCAAGAAAGGTTTTGTTGGGTCTATTAGTCTTTGGGCAAACCAGAGAAGGGATGTGACATGAATTTAATGTGCCCCTTCTTAAATCCTCACTGTTCTGATAATCACAAAGAGTTAAAGTAACACAGCAGAAGGTTTCTCTGGGCCTCTAGGAGGTTCAGCAGATTACTAATACACTACAGGCAGTTTTAATGACAGAGCTTCCAGCTCAAATCTGGCCTTTTTATTATGATGAAGGGCCTGGCCCCAAGTGGTACAGAACACCTGCAGCTCTCATTGAATACAATGGGATCTGATGCTGATGAAAGGGACCATTTTCAAACTTCCTTAGAAGTAGGCGCTCCCCAGATGTTATGCAAAAAGCCCTGCAGAACAGGCATCAAGTGCTGTGATACTAGGCAGGCCAGCCACTCTTTTCCTCAGCTGGATAAACCCAGGAGTTTGTGCGAGTGGTTTATGCGATCAGATCTCCTATCCAGGAGCAAGCAAATTAAGGTCAGTGCTGACTGAATTAATGGAAGTATTAGACATTCCTTGAGAAGAGCTGGACATTCGAACAAAGAGGATTTTCTCTCAGTGGGAAGGTGCCTGATGACATCTGAGTTTTGTCACTGACAATAGTCATAGCAGGACTTTGAATATAATCCAGAAGAAAACTTGTGAGAAACTGGGAAGCATGTGTATGAGGAAAGACAAAGGGACGTGCACAACTTCTTATGTGTAATTTCAAAGCAGAGCTTCAACAGAGCTCTGTTCAACAACTTATTTTATCTGAATATTTGGTATCTCTAAATTTCACTGTTCACCCACAGTCAAGAGGAAACAATGCTTTCCACACCGTGCTATGACACTTTTGAAATTCCCCTTTGCAATTCCCCATGAAACCCTTGGTTAATGCAGATGGAGATCCTGAGCCCTGTGTGGTTCTGGTGCCTCTGGGACAGACCACTGCTGTAGGCATGGGTGGGATTGGTGCTGGCAATTATGGGTGAAATACTGTAAAACTGTTGATGAAGTGCAAGGCTGCACCATTCATTTGGGTTCTTTATTGAATTTTATTTAGTCACATTCTCTATGCCTTTTAGCCATTTCTCCCTCCCTTCCTCATTTAATAGATCTACTTATTATATAGAGAGCTGGTTCTAATTAAAGTCAATCAAAAATAAAACAATACACAAAAATTCGAATATATTGTATACTTGATTAGCCATGGCTGGGCAATAATATACAGGGAAAAATCTACATTCCTACTCCTCTCAGCTGGGGATAAGATCCAGAATCATATTACCAATATAAACAGCATAAAGCAGTCTGCTTTATTAATACCTAATATATCAGATATCACACATTCATTGCAAAAGGCAAAAGAATAAAAGCATGCCTGCATTCTGACATTGACACAGATATTAAATAACACGTGTCCTGTTCTGGATTTTCCTTTCTTTGTTACAGGGTTGCGGGAGAAGAAAGGCATAAATACAATAATAGTAAAAAAAAAAAGTTCTGTGACAGTTATGTGGTGGTGGCAACATTGGCCCATTGTATGCAGTGAGTAAACATAAAAATGCAACAAACCTCTCAAATAATATCCATGTATCGGGCCAATTCCCAGCCACCACCAGCTGTCCAAGCACTGTGGATTTGCTGTGGCAGTGCAGCATAGCTGGAGGAGGGAGGCAATATACGAGGACTTGGGCAAATGATTTGTACAGCTCAGGAATGTCACAGAAGTGCTGGGTGTTGTTGGTTTATTTTTCTGCTTTTGGGTCCTCGTAGGACTAGTTTATTCTTTTCACAGGGCTGTTGTAGCTCACATCCCCAGTGCTGAGGGACTACTGTCAGGAAGAGAAAAGCTGAAGACTTAGTATTCCCTAGTGACGTTTCCTTTCTGGTATTCTCCCTCTATTCCTTAATCCCTTCCTCCACCATGATCCTGAGGGCGGAGGAGGAGGCGAGGTCCTGAAAAGGGAATGCTGAGGCAGTGCTAGATAAATGCTGCCAGATAAACCCCTCTCTGTCAAAGTTATTTCCCTGGACAGTTTCTTTGTGTCTGTGTAGCTGGCATAAAGTGGCCAAAGCATACAACTGCCTCTCATCAGAGTGACTGTGTGTACAGTGTGGGTATGTGAGTATAGAAATTAATAAGGTTGGACTCTCTCTCTCCTACTGCCATTTAAGTTTTCTCCAAATATGAAACCCAGTAGCTGGTTTCACTGTATGGAAATAAAACTGTGCACTTTAAAAAACAGTGAAGTAAAACTTCCACAGTAGCTTTGATATGGCTGGTTCTTTTTTAAGCCACTTGGACTTGGCATTGCTTCCTGTCAGTCTGCCAGCCTTGAATGCTGTTGTTTTTTATCCATGCTGGAGAATGAGACAGCTTGCTGATGGCTTTCTGAGTATGGTGTTTGTATGGGTTACCTGGCATCATCCTGAACTCAAGGAAATTGCAGTTCTCAACCTTTTCCATGTGTGTGGGTAGCAGCAGTACAAGGCTGAGCCATGCACAAGCATGTGAAAGCCTCTATTTCCTTTCTGCTGAAAGTCACAGTCCCTCAGACGGGGGTTATGATATTTCTGCCTTCATTCCCTTCCCACCACTGCTCTCTGAAGCCGGTGACCTAGGGCAATATTTTACCCATTTCTCTCTCCTCACAGCCAATCCAGCCCTATACCTCAGCCATCTACACCTGCCCCACATGCACCTGCCTTGACACTTCAGCCATACACCCCTGATACACAGCAAGATTCTAGGAGCTGACAAAGTTACCACCAGACAACTGATTACCTGCTAATCTGCTGCTTGGCAGCAGCTGGTTGTGTGAAAGCTCTTATCCTGCAGCTCAACTTTTTCACAGAGGGAGGTACGGCTGAACACGAACTCCTGTACAGAGGCAATTACACAAGCTACGGGGTTACTGCCTTGATATAGGCAGTTGAAGACTGCTGCCTCCAAGTATCATTTGAAGTATTTCACACACCAGCAGTGGTGCACATATCTCAGCCTGGTTTGGTGGACTGGGCATTCATGAACCTGTCAGGTTCACTGAGGTCTGCTCTGCACTGATGTGTGTGTGAGTGTATGTGTGTGTACAGTCAGATTGTTTTGCTTCCCATTTGTAAGCTTGTTGAGGAAGATCGCTTTCTGCAGCATTTGTTGGGGTCTTGCAAAATGGGCTGCTTGCCTTGGTGGAGCTGTGAGGTACGACCAATACTGGCAGTGTGTTGCATGCATCCAAAGAAAATCAAGACATTTCCTTGATTGCTTGACTGATGCTTTGGAGTGTGGCACATGGCATTGGGTTTGTTGATTAAGTATTATGGTAAGCCAGAAAGTGATTTGCTGTGACATAATAAGATGCGACTGATGTGTCCTGATGTGATACAAGCTGAGCTGTTGCAGAAAGATTCACAGTCAGACCCACATGAAGGTAAAACCTAAAGCACTTTTTCTAACACCCGGTTCTCAGATATTTGGCTTGGACAATTACAGATTTGCCACCAACACTCTGCTGTCCTCAGTCACCGCACTAAATCTTCCTAATTGGCAAATACATTAGTGAGAACTGACATCACCGTGTTAGTCACTGCGCAAACATGGAGGTTGGCGGAGAGGTACAATCGTTCAGAGTTGTCCGTAATTAATCACAGGCAGGTAGTTCAGAAAGGCTATGGGAACAGTCTCCACATTCACTTACTAACACTTTATGATCCAAAACAGAATCCAGAAGTTATTCCGAGACAGGTGGTCATAAAATCTTGAAAACTGGTACTGAGAGTTGCTTTTGTTGTGCCCTACATAAATCTGTCATATTTTGGCTAAATTATATACTGTTTAAAGTCAGCACTTATAGTAAAAACAACCTGTGTTGTGCTTGGAAGAACCTTTGCTGCTGAAACCTCTGAGTGTTTGCAGGATGCTCTGTGCTGCAGAAGATGAAACCTCGAAGGAGCTGAGCTTCCCCCACAAGGCAGTCCAGATGGGGCACTGCAGAAGACCTTATGGCTATATGCAGCCATCTGTGATCAAACAATAAGCAGCACAAGAGCTTTATGAGCAAAGGCATGTCCACCCTGTACCTGAACTGAAGGGAAAGCACTGAGACAGCTCAGCTCTGTGTAACCTACCCTNCAAAACAAAACAAAAAAAACAAACTGAAAAGAAAACAAAAAACAAAAAAAACAACAGCAGTAGCAGTTCAAGTCCTGTGAGCATGAAAATGCTTTGGGAATATAGAATACAATTGGAGAAGGTTTAAAGAGTGCTTCTTTCTGTTTCTGCAAGTGGTGGGGGCAATCACAAGGCAGCCTTTTTTCTAGCAGTAACTGGTGTGTGTGCCAGACGACTAAGTTAGAGAGCAAAGGCTGATTGCGAAGCTGTATTTTGGAAATTTGAGGAGTTTCCGTACTTCGTGTAAGAATGAAACACAGGAGAGGAATGTTATTAAACAAAATGAAAAGGAAGGAAAAAAAAAATCAGGGGTGTTTGTGGCTGGGCTCAGGATGAAGACTAGATTTTACAGTTCTGGAGGCTACCTGAGACCTGATAAGACTGTGACTGTGATCAAAACAAACTGGAGGTGATTACTGGCAGATTTCAAATTAATCCTTTAAGAAAACATTAGAATGCATCACAGCATAGCTTATAGAGGATGGACTCTCCTATGCCTAACTAGATATGATACAAAGAAACTCAATTTTACTATAAAACTAAAATGGGAGGCCACAAAAGTCCAGAAAAGAGACACAGGATGTTGCCCGTGCTGGGCTAACAGCACACGCTTAACTAAGAACCAGCAGGTGGGAGAAGGTGCAAGAAATCCCTTGGAATTATGTTAGTTTGCCAGCTTTGCAGGAAGCAGAACAATATTTGTGGCACAGAGGAGGAAGCGGACAGTGACTTAGTCAAATTAACACTTTCTAGGAGCAGGAGACAGTGTTGCATTAGACCATTAGACTATAGTTCAGAAAGAAAATGTGTCCTTAACTCTACATGAGTTGAAGAGCATTAATTCCAAGTTACCACAAAGGGATTTCTTCACACTGCAGAAAAAGCTGAGGCACTAGAGAAAAGACAGCTAAGACCCCAAAATCCTCATGGTGAAGATACCCTGGGTGCTTGTGGAAAAGATTCCACTTTCATTGCTACCAGAGAAAAGGGACTACTGACACGCTGTTCTCTTCTAGAACCTCTCAGTGGCTGAGAGAAATCTGTTCTGCTTTGACTTCCAAGCTCCTTTGATGTGAGCCTTTGTGCCTGTCCAACATTCTGGGTGCATTTTGCTTCTACAATTTCCCTGAGTCTTCTCAGACATATTTCCTTAATAGGTGGACATGTTTCCTGTAGGTAGCTGTTTCCTTTTCTCTTTCTCCTTCCATCTCATTCAGTGTTGGATCATTTGTTCCAGTGTTTCAGGTATTATTCCCCATAAGAGAATCACAGAATCACAGAATGGGTGAGGTTGGAAAGGACTGCATCTTGTCCAATCTCCCTTCTCTAGCAGGGTCATTCTAAACCACATTGCACAGAATTGAATCCAGGTGGTTCTTGAATATCTCCATTGAGTGAGACTCCACAACTGTCTGTGAAATCTGTTCCAGTGCAGGGTCACCCACACAATGAAGATGTTTTTCTTGTGTTCCGGTGGAATTTTCTGTGCACTAGTTGCCACTAGTTGTCTCTTGTCCTGTTGCTTGTCACCACTGAGGAGAGCCTGGCTCCACCCTCCCTTCAGATATTTGTACACATTGGTGAGGCCCCCTCTCAGCTGTCTCTTCTCGAGGCTGAACAGGCCCAGCTCCCAGCGTGTCATCGTCACAGAGATGCTCTTGTCCCTTAATTGTCTTTGTTGTCCTGTGCTGGACCCACTCTGGAAGCTCTCCATGTCTCTCCTGTACTGGGGATCCCAGAACTGGACACAGAACTTGAGATGTGACCTCACTAGGGCTGAGGGGCAGGATCACCTCCCATGACCATGACTAGGCAGTGCTCTTCCTAGTGTACCCTGGGATTGTACCTTCTTGGCCACAAGGGCAGTGCTGGCTCATGGATGGCTTGTTGCTCACCAGGACCCCCAGGTTCTTTTCCACAGAGCTCCTTTCCAGCAGCTCAGTCCTCAGCTTGTGCTGCTGCATGGGGTTATTCTTCCCCAGGTATTTGCCTTTGCTGAACTTCACCAGGGTTGTCTCTGTCCTTCTCTGCAACCTGTTGAGGTCCTTCTGAAGGGCTGCACAGCCTGCTGGGGTATTGGCCACTCCTTCCAGATTTGTGTCACCAGGGAACTTGCTGAGGAAACATCTGTGCCTTCATCTGAGTCATTGATGGTTAAGTTGAACAATACTAGACTCAGTATTGGACCTTGGGGACAATATTGTACTTGGGGACTAATGCCAGGTCCCCAACTAGACCCTGTGCCCCTGATTCTGACCCACTGGGATCTGCTGTTCAGCCAGTTCTCATTGTGCTGTCCTTCCTGTCAATGGTTTTCCCTTACTGGTAGGGCAGTAAGTCAGTGTCAGGTCCCCATTCTCACCCTTCTATAGCGTACAACTCCAGCTCTGGCTCTGCTCAGCCACTCTCCTGCGGTTTCTTTGCTTGAAATTCAGACCTCTCAGTGGCTTGATTCCCACTGCAGAGCACCATAGTTGTTTCTCACTGCTACTTTCTGTTCCTTGCTGTCCCCAGATTTCAGCAGGGTTTACTTGGCCAGACACTGCAGCAGGTCTCCAGAAGCACCTCCCAGGCAGTAACAGCCAGGGATCCTGTGCCTATGCACTTTCACTTGTACTTGACTATTTACAGAGGGAAGAAACTAAGGAAGGGAGTGGTTTCTGAAGAAAGGCAGGGAAAGGGAGGAAACATGAACTGCTGGAAAAAGACCAAATGCTTTTTATGTGCATTGTGGGTAACAAGAAACATGTGGATGGAGCTGGATGGAAGGAATCTAAGTCGGTGTGGTTTCCCAGTTTTAAAGGGGAAACCAATGCCTGGCTGCTTGAAGGTGGGAGGCAACACATAGGGCAGGAGAATTGTTTTGTGGCTGTCACTAAGACTGGGGACAGAAACAGTAAGATTACAATATTCTTGGAACTGTTAAAAAAAATCAAATATGAAATAAGAGTTCTTCCTTTTTCATTCCCTTACATTCCTTGATTTACTTCATACTGCAAATTCTCACGAATTACAGGACACTGAACGAAGAAATACTTAATTCTTTAATTTCCAGACTCTTCTGTGCTTGCTTTGCAACCTTAACATTCCTTTAATGGATGTTTTTGGATGTGGAAAAAAACCACATATAATATTAGCTACAGTTAGACACCAATCAGTGCTATTTATCATACACCTTCACTCTTTCATCCACACATTGTCCACTAATTCATCACCCTAGGCCACATGTAATGGCTTCAAACAACTCCTCAAAAAAAAAAATCAAGGTGAAATACCTGCATCTTGGTCATTCTGCATGTGTTTGTATGTATAAAATGCAGTAGCAACCAGCTTTGAGAACAAAGGGAGTAAGATACTAAGGCAGAATCAGTGGGGGAGATCGGCGGGAGGGCAGAGCAGGACAGGGCCAGGGAAGAATTCCCACAAGTCAGGATGTGGTATTTCCTCCACTGTTATATAATATTTATATTACAGTAGTGCCAAGAGACTCCAGTCAGGATCAGAGCTATCTGACTATATGAACTCCACAGAAATGTACCAAGACACAGCACTTGCCCCAAGGAGATGATCTAAAAGGAAAAAAAGCACAGACCACACAAATATGAGGAGGGGTGCATGAGTGAGTGGAGCTGATGAGAAGGAGGGACAGAGGCAGCCATCTTAGAGTGGGAGCTGCATCTCTTTCCCAGTTATAAAGGGCTGGCTACCCACAAAGTATCCAAGGCGAGCCTTCTGTAAGCAGAATGATTAGCCCCACAGGGAATCCCCACTGTAAGTGGTTATTCATGAAGAAAGGTGCTTGAAGAGAGGGGATGAATGCTTATGAGTTACAAGAAAAAGGTCTTTGGTAAAAGCTAGCAGATTTGAAGACTGACTATGGATTTTGATGGTAAAGAAAGGAAATTTTTGCCATTTGTTTTCTCCTGGATAATGTCTGGGCTGTACTAGTCCAGACCCTGGTAAAATCTGTAATAAAAATATACACTTTATGCTGAGGAGTTATAGGTAAAGAAAGTTTCAAGTCCCATCTGGCATTCAAGAAAAGCTCCACGGAACTGAAGCTCTGAACATAAGTTTGGTCTTTCAGTGTCAAATGGAGCCATGATGCTCTTGGTGAGCGCTGTGCAGCAGTGCAAGGTCTCCCTGTCAGGGTTTGTAGAGGAATGTGATACAGAACACCATGCTCATAACAGGGCTTTAGTCCTCCGAGCCCTCCAAAAAAGAAGTGTAAATCTCCCACTGAAAGCAACATAGTGAAACAAAAGCACAGAGAAGGCGACAGCATGGGGGCATTAGGCTGAACTGACAGCACTTACCAGTTTAATTTACCCATAATACCTGTTGATGAAATGAGTAATTACACAGGCAAGTGTTTCCTTAGCTATGGAAATGAAAGACTGGCCAGAGGAATTTGGTTGGAACTGGGCTGGAGAGCTTGTAGCTGCCCTTTGCTAATTTTGAAAAGATCTCCAAACTACCATGTGCTCTAGGGTGGGAGCCAGTGAAGAAATGGACCTGAGGAGGCTTGATTTTGATGAAGCCTGTGTACTTCTCCAGTTGGTGGCATTTAGGGGCCATGGCCGCAATTGCAGCTTGTGTTGACAGGGATGATACACTGCAGGGACTAAAAGGAAACCTTTTGAACCTCGGTTGGTGGCTATTTGCCACACACTTCATCTGTAATTGTCTCTAATCCCAAGCACTCTACCTGTCTGTTGGTGAAACATGGTTACACTCATTTTAAACGAGCAGAAATGTGAAAGAAGATTTGGTGTTGCAAGCATTAAATGCACAAGTAAAGAACATAAATTGCAAAAAAGCAATAACAAACCATCATAAAGTCTAAGTGTTGATTACTTTTGAAATAAAGAATTACAAAATAAATTAATTCAAGGGAGAAGTAATTGCAATTAATAAGTTGCAAATTCATGTAATGAATGCATCAGGACAAAAAGGTTATCTCTATAATAGCAGCTGTGACCCCGATGTCCTTAGGGCACCATGGATCAGAAAGATTTTTTTCCTGCAGATGTTATAACCATTCAGAAATAAAGGTATGGTCAGAATGTACAATTTTACAATACTGCAAGACCTATATATAACTGATTATTAATACCAAGGTAGGATAACATTTTGTTCGTAAAGCTATTATATAAATGCATGGTGTCTCTTATTTTATGGCATAACCACAGTGTATAATAACTAGCTCTGATTCAGTGCTTTAATCACTTGATCATACAAAGCTCTTGGTTTCATGAAGTAATCACAGGTGAAATTTCCTTGTGCCTCTCTAGTGCCTGAATAATCTAATACAAGGCATGGCAGGGCTAGAGCCTGAAAGGTATCCAAACAGCAATCTCCTTGGAAAAAGGAAGGATACTTTTGAGGTAAAGGGCACATATTCTATGAGGCTGGACTCCAGAGTGTGTGTATGCTGCCTGATGTGCTGGTGTAGACAGTAGCATGCACTACCTCTCACAGCATAGCAGAGGCACCAAGCAGTAGCAATTTCTGTGACCTTTCCTGAAGGAGAGGGACAAGCTGTCTCACCGTAATTGTGCTTCAAAGTCAACATATCTGTTGCCATCCTGACCCTGCATCCCTCTCCTCTTCAAACATCCAGCATGTGTATGTATAATGTAATCTTAATCAAAGGCAAAATAAAATTTTGAAAGAAGACTATGCTTTTTTCCCCTCTCAATTTCTAAATAGCATTGAACATCCCAATTATATCAGCTCCATATAAATGATGTCATTATAAATGTGACAAATATTGCACATACTGCCACCTACTAATTCATTAAATAAATTGCTGTTAAATGCATAAATACATGCCTGACCAAAGTAAATATATAACCACAAAAAGGACTTACAACAGAATTCTCTAAAACTCATGAGAGGAATCATACTACACCAAGTTAAATCCCAAGAAAGGTTTAAAGGTCAAGTTTTTCTTCACTAAGTAACTCAGTAAATGTCTATAAAGCAATGTAAGGGAGAATATAGAGAAAATCAAGAACCTGTATCCTCTGTGTAGAGCAGGGTGGCGAGAAGCTCTACACTGGGTAAACTTTTGCTTTGGTGACAGTAGAATCACTTATTTCTAAAGAACCATCTTGGACATGTTTCTACAGCCTCTTGTCCCTGTCCAGTGCTAATGTCAACAGGAGCTAGATGTGTTCGATCTTCACCCAAATGGAACGAAGCAATTTTCTTAGCTGTTTTGGGACTATTCACAGTGAAAATCCAAAACCAAATGCTAAAAATCAACCTACAAACAAAATGAAAAGTGGAATTATGGTGGAGAATGTGCTCAGCAGCTCCAAGTAGTAGCCCAGGGTTGCTCAGTCCTAGAGATCTTCATTTATGTTTTTGTCCTGGTGTTGATCAATTTTGTCTATCTGTTACCTCATGCACTGGAGACAGAAGAATACATCGGCTTTGTTTGAGGTCCTAGAAAACTCTCATTTTTCTCTGCTTCCTGTCCAGGGCAGAGCCACTGTATTGGTTGGCTTAATTTTATACCAGAGAAACTTGGAATATTATGTATTTCTTGAGTTGCTTTGTCTGTTTTCTTTTTTTAAATAAGTGTTGTGTCATGGGAAGTTAATGAGCAGCATTATAAGCTGGTATACTTAATAGGACTGATATTGGTAATAACAGAGAATATATATACTGGTATTTACAGAGAGGACACATTCTCTGGTATTAACAAAGATGAAGCTTGCATCAAGTATCCTCCCACTGTCAACACACACATGTGAAAGAAAGCAGAAAGAAACATCAATTTGTGCCACAAATGAGATATCTTTACAATCAAAATACATGTGAAAGAAGAAAATTCCTCAAGGAGCTCATCTGTGGTTTATCTGTGCTGCAGTCTGTTTCATCTGATGACTCACCTTGTGTTGGCACTTTCCTCCCTGAGCAGCAGTGCTTACCTGTGTCCCAGTGCTTACCTGTGTCCCAGTCCATCCGGTATTCCGGCTCTCCAGGGGTATAAATGGATTTCTGCACATCGTTGTCAGTCACCTGAATTTCACTTGCCAGCTTGTGACTCCTGACAAAAAACAGCACTAGAGAAAAACACAGCTGATGCTCATCACTTGCATTAAGGGCCTGAATCTCTCCACAGGTTAAGTATCATTAGGATTAATGCCAATGGTGCTACGTGTTTTCAAAACAGGCGAGAAAAGAGAGTTAAGGGCTCCAAATATAATCCCCTCTCTTGCTCCCCCAAAATGAACCAGGTGAAAGAAAACCTGGTTCAGAACAAAACACAAATGGTCTCGTGAAAGCAGAACAAAGCCCATTCCAGCTGGGGGTAGCTGATGGTTGCCAAGGGCTTGGTGGGTGTGAGACAGACAGACAGACCTGCAATGAAGAATATCATGATTCCTCTTTTTGTGTGCCAGATTGATGGAACTACAACAATAGAAACAAAAGATGGCTTGGATGGGCAGCGAGGAAGCAGACAGGCTGACACACCTTGATACCAGACTTGCACAGCTGCACATATGCCACTGCTGATCCATCAGCCCAGCATGCTGCCCACAATGACTGATCAATCTACACTTGCCATTGCTTGATGTTAGCAGCAGCAGATAGTAAGGGAGAGAAATATTCAAAATATACTGGAGGACATGTTTTTGTTTCCCTTTACGTGGGTGGGTTTTTTTGGTGTTTCTTTGTTTTTTGGGTTGGTTTTTTTTGAGTTTTTTGTGTGTGTGTCTTTTGTTTTAGTTTTTCTGGGTTTTTTTTTGGTTTTTTTTTTGGNTGTCGAGACCAATTTTTTTTGTTTTGTTTGTTTTGGGGTTTTTGGTTTTTTTGTTGTTTGTTCATTTGTTTGTTTGGGTTTTTTTTTCCCTCACAGAAGAGCCCTATGGTTTGTAATAGTGAAAATATACCAGTGCAAGTATAACATCTGCTGACTTCAGGGACCATGTCTTTTACTTCAGTAAGATTCTCATGGACCTAAAACATAGGACTTTTGTCCCCTCCACTCTCCAAAATGCAATGCTTTTCTGTAGGAGGCTGGGGGAACTAATGAGAAAGGAAGGGCAAAGTGATACCTGGATCAGATGATGACTGTTATGATCAGGAGTTACTTCAAATGAAAAAGAGGACTGGCCAAAGGCTGATACAGAGGAATTGCTGCAAAAGGATGAGGTAGATGGATCTGCCTGTTTTCCAATAAGAGTTATGAGCAAATGATTTGTATTGAAAGCATATTCTTCAAACTAATATGTAGAGTCTAGACAATAACCGTCACATGAGAGAGACTGAAATTTTCAGATCAATAGATGAGTTTGCAGCACCCCTGCTTCTTGTTATCTATATTATCTACTGCTTGAGCTCACAGACTCAGCACTCACTCAGTAAAGACCTTCCTCAAATCACTACTACACTCTTGGCCCACTTTTTCTCTACTCTAGATATATTGGAATCAAGGAAAGCAAATTTCTGTAAGACTAAACAATCAAAGCAGTAAATGCTTGAAAGCTCTGTATTGTGGTTAGTACTTGCTGATTATTTGCTGAGAACCCAGTAATATTCTGAATATTCAAATATCTTGGAAGAATAGACTGAAATTTGACACAAAGGCAAAATAAGGAAAAAACTGACACTCTAAAGTGAACCAAAGCCCCATTCATATATGGGAAATTTGTGCCAACTGCAAGGATAACCTATGCCTATTATAAATCTGCAAGTTTTATTTCATTTTACACATGTATTTAATCCATCTGTAAATTGTTCACTGGATAGCACAGGACGATGATCTCCTGAGAACTGTAAGGTGTGTGTATTCAACAGTAGAGAATAAACACAAGATTTTATTACAAAATGCCACTGCTGCTCCTGGCATGAGTAATTTGTGCACCTGCATTTTTAAAATGTTTCAAAGTTTTTCTCCTTTGTGAATTCAGCGGCAACACACATTATCTTTCAGGCTGCCACAACACAGTATTTGCAGACTGGGTCACGTCAGCCCTTGTTATCCAGAAGCCACTGTTTTCTGAGCAAATAGCAACTGAAAATGACAATGGTTTGCTCCAGACAGGGGAGAATAAGACAGTATTTCCTTATAGCCTAGTAATGCGTGTCTTCAAGATGAGCAGGAGACATATGTAGGGCTTAAATCCAAATTTGGAGTGGGTTTTTGGAGAGGACATAGGCCCAAGGAAATGTGGAAGGAATGGAATGTATCTTGACAGCACTTCCTCCAGAAGTTTGTCCCACATTCAAGCACATTCCACCTTGCAACATGCCTGATTTGCAAGCGTGGGGAATGAGAGACTGGGCCTGGAGATTGAAATACACTCTCTGGTGTAGCTCTGTACAGCCAGAGTCCTGGGCCAGCCATAGATATCATTAAATGTAGAGTCCTGAATAATTACTACTGTGCTTTAAATACTCTGTCACCTTCTGGAAGGCTGCATCCCCATGGGAACTTGACTGGCTGATCAAGGTTTGGCGCAGGTAGGGGAATTAGGACATTTTAGTTAGTTTAGGCTTAGTAATTTAATTTTTAATAGTTATTCTGCAAGTGTCTAAAGTCGGTTCTATATGTACAATTTTTAAGTAAAAATTTCCCTTGTGTTCCCTGTAATCTCTCTGAAATGTTCCTTGATTCTCTCAGAACTCTCTCATTCAAATATGCAAAGTGTATAATTCCAAGAAATCTTATGTATTTGTACATCTTAAAGTCATATTATCCTCTTAAGGTCCTATATCATACAATTCCCTCATTTGCCATGGATTTTTTGCAAAAAGCTAGTGAGGTCTTGTGTTGTACCAGTTTGATCATCAGGGACTGTCTCTAAGGCCAGTCACAATCAGGTGAGTTTGCAGCATGTTTATTTAACTGATACAGCAAATGCTGATGGAGCTGAGGAAATGGCCTTTGATAAAGTTTTATTTTCTTGATTTCTTGAAGGGTTGGAGGGCTGGTTTTCTTGATTTCTTGAAGGGTTGGAGGCTGGCAAAACAGCACAACCAGCTTGTGGTTTTCAAGGTCTCCGTGGCATATACAGATTTTGAGAATGAGATTTGAATAGTTGCGTGCAAGAGACTCTAGCTCCCTGGAGATGCACTTGACATTTCAAATGGTGCAAATGTGTAGAGCTGGAAACACCCAGTTCTGTCTGAAAGGGGATAAACATGGCAGGAAATGCCATGACTTTGCCATCAGGGCCAAGTGTCTGATGACTTTGCCATCAGGGCAAAGTGTTTGCCTCCCATCCCCACCTGTATCATCGTATACAAGACGTGTTCAGGTCTGTATTTATCTTCAGTCCTCACAAAACCTTGGTATGTTCCTTTTTCTTCAGGCTTTATTGCAGATAAGAGTAATAAATGTGGAGCCTTGTTCTTTCATAAAGACTATCAAGACATGAGAATTGGGGGGAATCAGAGAAATGGGAAGCCACTGAGCAGAGTCTCAATATCTGGCTGCTGTTTCCTCTAAACCTACTTGCAAAGCTCTGCTGTTTGAGTTCATAGAAGGTATCAGAGAACGGCTTGGATTGGGAGTGACCTTAAGGATGATCTAGTGCCAACCCCTCTGCTGGAACACACCTTTCACTAGACCAAAGTGCTTAGAGCCCCATCCAACCTGGCCTTGAAAAGTTCCAGGGACTGGACATCCACAGCTTCTCTGGGCAACCTGTTCTAGTGCCTCACCACCCTGACAGTAAAGAATTCCTTCCCTTTCATCTGATTGAAAGCTTATCTCCTTCACTTTGAACCTATTGCCCCTTGTCCTGTCACTGCATGCTTTTGTACATGGTCTTTCTCCATCAGGGTCATTTAAGCACCAGTTGCCATTGAAAAGGCTGAGGCAGAAGAGGGAACTGTAAACAGGTGCCACCTCTTCACTGGAAACCCCTCCTAGAATCAGGGCAAACACAGCTGCCAGCCCAAAGCTGTTCAACAGCCCTATAAGCAGGCTGCATTTCCTGCAGTGTTCATGCAGCAGTCCCAGACGGTGGGGCAGCAACATTTTCCAGCACATTCCAAGGTGAAAAGGTCATGCAGGACACCTCAAACTAATTGGGCCATGAAAGACCACCCCCCACTGCTTTGCTCCCAGCCACCCTGATCCTTGCTAAGGCATGGTTATAACCAGAAACACCAGGTTATAGGAAGATTTGGACACTATGGAGAAAGAAGTCAAAAACAGGGAAACAGTTGAGAATGGAAATAGCTGGATGAACAAACCAGGTTGTAGAAGGTGTTTACAAACTAAGTAATGCAAACAAAGATTTCCCACATCCTTCCACAGTACTGATGGCTGAGAAAATCTCACTTTGGCCAATGAGAGGGAAGTGGCCAACCGTGCTGTGCATTTTCTTGGTCAATGCAAAGAAGACAACATAATAAATCCATGACAAGGAGTAATTGGTGATAAAACAGAAGTACATTGAGTAAAAATAATTTTTAGTGTCTGTAAAATAAAGGAAAGTGGAAAACAGAAACAGAGAAGAGAGAAAGAAAAGCAATGAAGAAAATTTAGAGTCCCTCCAAACAAGACTAAAGCCTTACTCATCTCTAAATATCTGACTGGAAAGTTTGATTTGCCTCCACTTTGAAGTTCAGAAACACAAATATAACTTTATTTTCTGTGAAATTTCTGAAAATGGAGCCAACTAACAAAACCAACAAGTTGCACTTTGCCTGACTGAGCATAATTTGCACAGGAAATGTGATTGCTGTCCTACCTGAATAGCACCTCATATTTCTGACAACTCCATCCATGCTGGGCTGTTCTTGTAGCACTTGTGTGAAACAAAGACTGCAAGGAGGCTGCTCAGCACTGATACACCCAGAGAATCAACCTTGACAAATTCACAGTCTAAGGAAGTGTGTTAAGTAATTTCAAATAAATATGTTTGAAGACAGTGGAATCTGCCCTCAGATATTACGCAGGCAGAAAAGTAGGCTAAATTCATCAGATTAATTATTCATTGCAAATTCTCTCAGCTCTATCATTGAGGTCAACTGCAAAAGTGCCACCGAGTACAATAGGATGCGGTTTCCAAAAGAGGATAACAGTCCTTTACTCCACAAATACGAGAAGCTTTACTAGTTTTGGAGGAGCAGGCAGAAGAACCCAAGCAAGCAGAGGTGTGTGCAAATAAGCAGTTTTATTTCACAAAGATTGACTTCTGTTTCAAACCATGTGGGACTGTATGTCCCATATTCTGCTCAGAGCTTTGTGCTCAAATGAACCTAAATTCTCCACTCTCAGCTGAGTTAAAATATATACATATATATGCATATGTATACATACACAAATATATGTATTTGTATATATTTACACACATTTATTATGTGGTTTTGCATCAGAACTCTCCAAAATCATCATTTTGATGCAAAACCTGACTGACACACTATCAAAGGCTTGTGACCTATTTGGTAAGGAAGGGCTGAACTTTTTGAATTTAAAGCAAAACCTCAAATTTAGTCAGTTTGGAAGTGTGAGGAGGGCTGGTTGCATTGCAAACACTTTACACAGCTGTTCAAATGAAAACACAGAACACTTTGGGCCCTCAATCTCAAGAATCACCATGCTCTTTGTACTCCACAGAGGTCCTTCAGTCAGTACAGTACACCTGTATTTTTTAGACCCATTAATTATGTGCTTGAGCAATGTAATTATAACCTAAGCCATACTTTCTGATTAAATGCATCAGCCTAAATTCATGTTTATTTTAACTGCCTCCAGTTATGCAGCCCAGTCCAACCTCAAGAACACATGAAAAGACTTTTTAGAAAAGTTCCCTCATTTTTCCACTCCCCTCCCTGTAAAACTGGAGTGAATATTTTCACTGGGGTAGGAAGGAGAAGAAAAATAAACAGGGCAGGAAATGTAATTGAAGGTGGCATGAAGAACATGGCCTCTCTCTTCTCTCTACTGTTAAAGCCCGTGGGGGATTTAAAGGCCACAAATGATCTAGGTCTTCTTCTTGAACCACTGTGAACTTTATCTGCTTGGGTTTAGTATCACTAAATGTGTATTAATGCCAAAGATTGTTTGCGTGGATTATTTATAAGGCATTCACTTCAAATTAGTGCTGCTTAAAGCATGTGAGTTCATAACTTGCCAACAGCAGATGCAGTCTGCAGCAACTGAAACAGTGAGCGGCTCCATAGATGCACACACAACAGCTGGGTGCAGATCAATAATAGAAACATTAACAATGGTACTGTTTTAGAGGCAATCCTTCACATTGGAGATATATTTTATTCCACATTAATGGAACCTTAAGTAAAATGTTGGGAGACATGTAAGAATGACTCTCCAAGTGGTCCACTGGGATTTACCTGCTCTTCCCTGCTTGTTACTAACAGGGCTTCTGGTTGTGCTGCAATTCTGCACATCTCCCCTCCATCCCCTGCCCCACCGCAGCGAGCACCTTGCTGTCAGCATGCCTGTGCTGCCAGGCCACCTCCCCTATTGCCACTAGCCACCTTACCATGTTTCAGGCTTTAGTACAGAGCCCAGGGCAGTTTATCCTGTGTGCAAGGGAACCTGCTGTTTCTGCACCAGAAGAAAGAGTGAGCTGAGCCCTGTGTGTTAGTGGGATGAATGCTGTCTCACAACAGTGATCATGTGCAAAGTTGTGCTCCTGTCTTGACTCTTGTTAACAACCTGAGTCATCGAGCCCTTTGAGTGTCTGGAAAAGTGAATTTTCAATCACCTTTAACTCACCTGACCATCCTCTTAAAATGGGTCAGAGAGGTGTTCATTTGACTGCCTGTAAGTCAATCAAGTAAAAGTCAGTTCCTCAGGGAAGTGATTATGGACACTAAAGGTCATAGTTCAGGCTTTTCAATGAACATTAAATATGCCTTGACACTGCCGAGGGTACAAACACAGATCTGGTGTATAAATGAATATACAGAAGCCTAAATATGCCTCTTGCTTTCTCAGGTTCAATCTGAGCCCTGTCTGATCAAGCCATCAGCTCAAGTCAGTGAGCGTTCTAGAGTGTTTTGGGGAACATGGCAAGACCAGGATGGGAGAACTAAGCCTTGCTGGTTTCCATGCTGTAGCTCTTTGGCACAGTCCCTGTGTGCAGCCCAAAACCAGTGAATAACTAAAACTTTATTTTTGTTCAGACAGATCATTAATTTTGAGGTCCCAATGTAAACTTGGCTTTTTAGTGAGTCAAGTGGAAGGTTCTTGGCAATGATGCCCATGATACTGTAAGATCTGCATTGTTTATGACATCTGTTGATGGAATATCTTTTCAGTTGTCACCAAATTAAACTAGCAGAAATAGTTATATTTAGCCATATAGTGATCGTTTTTGTTATGGTTAGGCTGCCTTTGCATAGCCAGATGTGTTCAGCAGCACAGGCTCCTCCACTGACTACTGACTGACAGAGCCATGAGGAAACATTAAGGAATATTCCTTTTGAGAACTAATTCATCAATGATAGACAATTAAATTGTCTTTGAAAGTGTTTGGTACTTCCCAGCAATTCTACTTTGAAAGAATCTATTGAAAACCAGTACTGGAGCCCCTTTTTTATCTTGGGAAGGTATTTCAGGCATATCTTTGAGTTTACTTCTGAAGAGAGAACATTTTCACCATCTTGTTCCTTGTACTTTCTCTCCCTCACTTGCTTTTTGTTGCCTCCCAGTCTTGTTGTCTCCTACTGTTTCTTAGTCTTGCTCTTCCCCTTCCTGTGGTGTATCTGACACCTCACATCCTGCTGAGTCTTTGCTGGGCCCCTTGCTGTGGTATCTGAGTGTTCTCCTCCCCTCCCTTTTAGTTACTTTTGCTTTTCTCCGCTCTCTCTTGCATCCTTTATTTTTCTCTCCAAGCTGTATGTCTCTCTTTCCCTTTCACTGCATTCTTATTTTGATCGTGAGAATAGCATGGGCTTTCATTGAGAGTGCAAACTAGGCCTGAATATTTTCCAGAAGTATTTGGAGGTGCCAGGGGGGTGTGTGTTTATTCCAGGGCTCACTTTCTCTGTTGGGACTTTGGGGGATTTTCTGCGATGAGCACCTCCTTAGTTGTTAGCCGCAGACCTTCCCAGCATATGCATCCACACTTGTTGTAAGCTGTCATTATTTAGGGCCATAGACTGTACTAATGGGCTGAGCTGGCAAAATTCAGAGTTGTCCCTCAAGGGTCCTGAGTGTCTGTCCTCACATGTGATTTCTTGGAGAAATGTGGACCCTTTGCACCTCTGAGGAGCTAATCAGGACCTTGCAGGATGGCACTTCCTGCAGTATGCATTGCTACATTAAGCAATTAATAAAGATGATTACAGCTCCAGGCTAAATATGGTATATTATGGTGTTGTACTTCACTTACATTACCCTCATGGCAAATGAGTCAGAGAGACACTGCCATGTATTTTAGAGGAGTGACTCTTTATGCTAATTAATGATATCAATATGCAGATATACTGGTGATGCCAGTATAATTAGCACAGTGGATAGCAACAATATAAAAATACAGAAAGAATCAGACTTAGAGAAGCCAATACAGTGGATACATACTTAAAGCTGCTTCAAAATCCTTTAGCAGAAACCAAGGAGGTTCAGTTACCATCTCTTCAACCTGAGACAAGTTCATCCAAGGTTTACAGATGTATGGACACCAAGTGAAATTTGGGATTACAAAATGAGCTGATCTGGAAGGAGCTGGGTTGGGGTTTGCATTGGTTTGGGGCTAGATCTCAGAACAGTCCTCAGATGTTCCTAAACACAAGACAAACAAAACTGAAGGAATGAACTGTCTGTGGGAACCCTGCAGAGTCAGCCCTAGGTGTTTCATACACTGTACTAAATCTGGGAAGAAAAGTCAACATACAGACTATGGGCTCCCTGTCAGCTGACACATTCTCTAGGAAACATGCACAGGTTTTATGGGCCAGGCCCACGGCTGGCAAAAATGGATGCAACCCCACAGAAGTCACTGGGGATCAGCCAGTTTCCATCAGCTGCATCTGCAGCCCATCACCATTTACACTTCCATAGTTCCAATAACCAAAAAGAGCAAAGCTGAAGTGAAGAGCTTGTGTGGCCATTGGGGGCCTTCCTTGAGTTAACCAACGTGGATGATTTTAAGATATTGTCTTTGGTTCAACCTCCCACACTTCATTGCACCCAGGCAGGCCCCAGTACGTGCTTACATTTCTCTCAGTGGCGGTCTTTTCTTAAAAAACACATAGCAAAAATCAGTGTTCTGGTATACCTTTTGCCTCCTATTTCAAGCCAGGCTATAACATGTCAGGAGAAGGAACATACCCTAGTATATTTTGACAAAACCTGGGCTGCTCTGGTTGTTCCGATTAAAAAAAAAACAAAAACCAAAAAACAGGGACATTGGAAATTACTATTTCATCTCAAAGTGCCTAAATGGTTCAATTTATTTTTTTGCAAGGGATCAAAGCCTTTACATCTGGACATGACACACCCAGCGAAATATCAGCTGTAACCTGGGGTTTTCTCTAGAATCCTGAGTTTTGTAGAATCTTCAGTTATAGTTTAAACACTTTAGGTTAATCACTTAAACATTTGTACAATGAAAGTACAACAATTTTGTACAGAGATCATCTGCAGTATGTAATGATACCTAGAGCTGAGAGACAATTTAACAGAGGTCTCTACCTGCTGCAACACCTTAGCACAAGGGTGTGATTTAAAGGTAATGTGGCAGGTTTAATGCAGGATTTCCTTGCTTTCCTAGGTTTAAGTTTCAACCTTAATGGTATAACTTGCATTGACATTGTTTCAGTTTGTTTTGACATCATAATTGAGTCTAATCTCCACAGACTTGCACTGCAGTCTTATTTCTTATTGTAGTCTCACAATGAGATTTTACTATAAGAGCACTGTGGTGAGGCCTTCTCCAAGTCATGCTTTGAAATCACGTTGTGTGTGTAATACTGGCTTGTAATGGCTTTGTAAGAGGGTCTCTAAAGATCTTTCCTGCGACAATTTGGCCATCTTAATCTCAAACTGTAATGACCTCACAATGCCATAAAGCAATTACCATTACAAATTTAAATGGTCTTATGTAGGAACTTCTGTGCTGCCTCATTAGGTGACACATTTTGCTGTGTCCAACCTCCTATTTAAATACAGCACGTCTACTGGATAACCACTGCTCCTTTAAATTCCAAAACTGGGCTGCAGCATGCATTTTATTACTTTTTTCCCTTTTTTTTTAATTGAAGATGGGCTGATGAGAATCATCTCTAGCAACAAATTTTATTAGAACTGGGTTGGGTTAGTGGCATCCAGATCTGGATGCCACCACTGTTGGAATTTCATTCACTTGCTGACCATAAGCCAAATCACAGCTAGGAATTTGCTTTGAAACCAAAATAACAGAAATCTGCTAGGGTCTATTGTCACCTGATACAGCTTTCCTTCCTCGCTCCTTTGTTCCTGAAAGGGCTTGCAGCTGGGGCATTGATTTCTATTTTAACGATTCTTTGGGGAAGTGATGGCCAGCACAATTCCTGTCCCTTTGTTAGACACCCAAGACAGTAGGAGCTGATGATATATGTTGGGAGGTAAAATAGGCTGCTCTGTCTTTTATAGTTAGAAATCTCAGAACTCTTTATTTCCCAGGAAAATCATAGGCTTATCCAGGACACCTGTAAGACCAACTATGAAGGACCTCAGGGTGCTTTTCGAACCTGACTGAGAAGTTAGATCAATTCCATTAGACAGAGGAGCCTGTCCTAGTTTCTATGTAGCTTTAGGAAATGTGAAACTGTTCCATTCTTACTCCTCTAACTCACTTTTTGTTTCATTTCTCACCCTCTACAGGTGTATTTAAAATGGTTTTATGGCTCGTGCAACATCAAAAAACACGTGGCACAGCGTAAGGAGGAAGGGCCCACTGCCACCACTTACAGCCAACTTCCAAGAAGCAGCCGAGACTTATAACTTCTTCAGTTCAGAGGCAGACTCCTGAGAACATGTTCATCATTTTAATTCAAGTCTTCATTGCTGGCTGACTGCCAAGTGGCCTACCAGATGTCTCTCTCTTTACTATGGTTGAAGCAGATTATGATGTTCCAGTTCATTTTTCCTTCACTGACAGCCTGGTTCTAAAAATGTGCCAGACTTTAAGGGCAATATTTTCAAAAGCCAGGTCAACTCACAACAGTACACCAATGACAGTGCATGCAGATACTACAAAACCGTATGATAGGCAATTAACTCAATGTTATTTCTGCTAGTCGAGTAACTTTGATTTTGTTAAGAGTCTTTAACACTAAGGAGGAGGATTCTTAAAGTGCCAATTCCTAAAGTGAACATAGCAGAAGTGGAATTTTCACTTGAAAAATATAAAATTTTGGCACCTGCAGTTAAAAGGGAGAACCTAAATCTGGCATCTTTCAAAAAGAGAGAGGGAGGAAAAAAGAGCAACCTCCAAACTGGTTGGATTTATTTTGAGCTGCATTTTTTTTTTTCAGAGCCATTAATTGCATCACAGGCATGTATGTACTTTTGGTGTATGTGTTTTTGCACACAGATCCCAAAGTCCTGTTCATGAAGGATCTCTTTTACATCTATTATCTCTCTCTCATTTGCTCTGCCCAGAAGTGAAAAAGAGTTTCACAGAACAAAGGTTATTCTTTATCAGGTCAAAAGTCTTTGAGACATTTGCAGTACTTGGTTTCAAGGAAGCTCCCAAAGTCTTAGCACTTAGCCAAAATTTTGTAAGTTTCTAATGTCCCATAAGAAATGTTTCTTATAGAGTTCTCTCTCTCACTATAGAAACCTGCAGCCACGTACCAAGTCTTCTCTTTCCAGCCTTCCAACACATGATATTTTTTTTTTACTCTTTTTCACCTGCTCAGGTAGTCTCAACTGCTTTTCAACAAACTCTTCATCCATCGAATGTTCTGTGGATGTCTGATCATAAATGAATGCACATTTCATAATGTGGCTGTGCATCCTGAGAACATTGTATGTGCCAAAACAGGTAACACAGTAGGAAGACTTTTTCCACAGTCTCTTTCAATTGCTTTTGGTGTCTGCTGTCATCTTCAACATAGTCCTCCATAGTATTTAACTGAAAGATTATTTTTCAATGTGCATATGAGGTGAACACCCTCACTCTGTCTCTGCCTCTATCTTTTGCTTTCATATGAAGGACTTCAGTTTTCTTCTTAACAATTGCAATTCTACAGAAATTGGAAACTGAAATTGCATTAGATGGTAATTCTGTCTCTAAACTTTTAATAAACAACATGGTTTTTGAGACTTTTTGTCTGCATGTGTTCATGCAGTTCCATTTCCTAGTTGTGATCTGTCTACTAGACAAAATATTACTATCAGGTTATCTTTATGCTACTTTTGCATTGCCCTGAGTCATGACATTGATACGATTGACTTCTTATCAAAACTTTAAAGATCCAGCACCATAACCCCTAGACAACCCCCTGGATATGAAGCAGCAAGTTCACTGTGTTAAACAAGGGCTTGACTGGAAGGAGGCAGTGCTTTGCTAATAAACTGCATTGTCTGAACAGTTTTACTAGTGTGAAGACCCTTGTACTGATGATTTATTTGGAAGTTCTGGGTATATTAACTTTTGCTAAGAGCTGAGACTAAAAACTTTATGGGGAATGCTACATACACTCCAAAGACCGACAAGAGAATTTAAGTTAGATGTGATTAGTATGAAGAAAGTTACATTTATTATACTCTTATGTATAATTGATCATATGAAAGGCCTTTTGTAACTATAAAAGAGACAGCACATTAAATTGTTTTACCCTGAGGATTATACAAATTTGTAGAAATCGGATTGGAATATCAGCCTATTGGTTTCATTGCTATGGTAAATCATTAAGATGTTCCATGTTAATCATAAATCTTTGTATCTATTTATTATTAATCAAATAGCTCCTCCCAGCTGCTGCTTTGCTTCATCCATCTGAGCCAATCAAACCAAGTCCTGGTAGCATTAGCTGTGATGAGGGGTGGCTGCATGCACACAATATGCGTGGCACATAGCACAGATGATACAGTGCTAGACGTGGGGCATGAGAGCTGATGGGGTGTTAGCTCTGCACAGCAGGGGGGCCTGGTTGCGGGATTTGCGAGTAGGCATGCCTCATTAGTGAGATGATTCATGGTGAAAGGGAGTTTAGCTGGGAATAATTTAGTGGCTGCTGCTGTGGGGGAGCAGAAATACAGTTTGGGATAGCGAGGTTATGAACCTGTATTTATTTGATAAAGTCTTGAACACTGTGAATTAGTCTTACCATTTGAGTTTGGAAAACAGTGTAGCAAAACCCTCTCAACTCACAAGTAAGTAAATGAAAGAGACAATCTGAATACAACTGAACTTAATGTTTTTGTATTACTTGTAGATTATCCTAGCTTTCATGTAAAGCTAATTGGCTTTCTGAGCATTTCTGAGCTGGTATGTCTACACAGACTAATGCTTCGTTGCCAAGAAGAAGTCAACTCCCACTCAATGATCTAGCATATTGATTACTGCCTATTTCCTTCTACTATATCCTGTGACTGTAATGATATCTGACGTATCATTTTCCCGAAACTGCTGAAGTTGACATAGTATTTAGATTTGGCCCACATTTCTTCAATTAGCAGGAGTATTATAAATGATGTACTGCTCCAAGCCTTAGACACTTCTTGCTCATGCCATAAAAAATTAGGTAAGTGTGGAAACTCATTTTAAGAGAAGACAAAAATATTACTGGAAGAACTAGATATTTGCAGTGGTGCCATAAGAAGATGAGAAGCAAGAGCAGTGACAGTAATACAGCCCATTCAAAACTGAACATTGAACTCCTTTACTGTGACAGATTTTCCTTAAGTAACTTAATGTTTAAAAGCAAAACATCCCTACATTACTTTAAGTGGGCCTGTCCACAAATGTAAATACACATCTTTCAAATGGTGACCAGTTCCAATTCAGCTTTACACTTTAGGTGAAAGTAGCTATTTGCTGGGAAAACGTGCACACGTTTCCTGCTCTGATTCTGTGCAAAATGAAATAGGAAAAATCTTGCTGCTATTAGTGATGAGATTTTTTACCGATAGGAAGTATGGCAGCAATATGTGGTTGTGAGCTCTTTTGTGTGACTTTGCTTCTCCTCTGGTGTGTTCAGTAAGCTCCTGTGTAATGTTAGTAGCTGGTCTGGGCTGATACTCTTGCACACATCAGTTTGTGTGTCCATATGTACCAGGAATAAAGAAAAATAACAGATTAGCTAAAAGTGGTTGAAACTTCCTATGCCATGAAAGTCTGCTTCTTTTCTATCACTGCCTGTCCAAGTTCTCCATTTTGCTTTTATTTCTGGAGATGAATTTTTCTTTAACTAAAATACCAAGTTGAGAGCTCTGAAAACTAATGGATTTTGAAATATACACATTGGTCTGTGTAGTTCTATGAGGTATAGGAGCATGGACTGCATAGGTTGTCAGATCATGTTTTTATTTTTATTCATATTTAATTCTTTATTTTTTTCTTTCTTTTTCCTTTCCTTTAAACACTGAATATGTTCAATGTGCAAAATTTAAAAGACTACTCTTCCACATATCTGGCATTGTATTTTAAGACATGGAAAGGAGACAGCTTTGCAGCCTGCCAAACACATAGTGTTATATACAGGGCTAAAGGAACAATGAACAGATTAATCTTCTGCTCCCTGCCCTGATCCATCAGTATTATTTATTTATTCTGAAATAATTCAGTGCATAGCAAACCCACCACTTCTCAGTTCCCACACAGGGCTTGAGCTTGCAGATTAGACTTCCCATGCCAGCTGATACTGTTGTGTAAGAAATAAAGAGGAAGAAAAAGTGTCCATGGACTAATGGATGCCATGCCCATCAGAGACATTTTTCTCCTGTCTTTGCAGAAGCAAGGGGAACATCACCCAGCAGAATGGGTCTGCTCCTGCAAGGGGACAAGGTGTCACATGCTGAGGAAGATGCTCTGTGCTGTGAAAGATGCTCTTGTCTTTCCATCTCAGGGAACTGGTGATCATTAAGTGATCGTCTTGGACCTCTGCCTTTGTCCTGTACTGAAGGTATTTAGCAACAGCCAGCGTTTGAACCGCCACTGAGCTCAAGAACTTACTCAGTGGTCACACACCACAAGGTGTAAACCTTTGCTCCAGGCCCCACCCTGTCTCACTTATTAGGTGAAGTTGGCTTGATGTTATGTTCAAGTATTGCATGGCAATTTTTCATCTGGCATTATCTGTGTCTTCATTTTACCTTCTCCCAGACAGTGTCTGCATGTTGTTCTGGTAGTTTGAGAGGCAAAATGAAGGGATGTTTATTCTGAGTTTTTTCTTTTTTTGTGGCATCATATTCTGAAATGAACACTTTCTCCTATATCTTTAATCTTTGTCACAGCTTTGGTATTGTTTTAGCTTTGTTCCTGCTACCATGATTTCAAGAGAAAATATTTTTATTGTAATCCACTTTTAAAACTGGTGCCAATGGAATAAAGAATGAGATATAAAGAGTGATACATCCCAAATTGCAACCTGCCTTGGGCGTGGGTTTGGTTATTAAAGTATACAATCTGTGGATCCCAGAGCTCTGTGGAAGAGATCCTCTAAACCAAATCCTGTCACAAGTATAAGCTGGTGAATAATTAGTTGTGAGTAAATGTATAAGAAAAAACCTCTTAAAAGGTACCAACTGCTTGTATGCCAGGCTCATCAGTCTAACAGGGGTCATACCAGAAGGAAAAGATAACCAGATTCTTATCCCATTTATACCTCTGAAAGGTCAGAATAAATCAGAACAACTCAGGTATACCTCCAGAGAGCCTGAGATCAGAGATGTATGCTCAATGACCAAACATTTTAGCACAGCTCAGGTAGAATATGCAATCATTTTGACTCCTTAAAGACCAAAGACCGAATTTTATTGACCCACCAGGAGAAAAGACAGCCCAAGAATTGCACAAGTACCATTGCATCTCTACCAGAGCTTGAAAGGGCATACATTTATCAATGATGCAGTCAGCAAGCACGTTTGAAACCCGCCTGGCTGACAACAACTGTGCCCGGAACTGACTCTAGATGCTTCACTCTGCATTTTCCTTCAGAGACTGGAAGCATGTGGGTAGGATGCACATTAGCCAACTCTGGGATTTGGGCATACTCCTGATGAATAAAAAGGATGGCATGACGCCTCTGGAGGACTGGAATGCAGGGCAACAAGTTTGCTCCAAAACAAACGTCATGTACAATATATGTATAAGGTTAGTTTGGTTTAGCTGTGTTGTCAGGGTGTTGCCTGGCAAAGACACTGAAACATTTAGAGCCTTAAAGCTAAATGGTTTTGTTTGAAAGTCCCTAGGCATCATCTCTCCGACCTCACATTAGGTAACCAGAAGTAACCGCAGGAGCTGGAACTGCGCAGCCCCAACGGCGTGAGGAGCAGAGCACATAGGCATTGATTGCACTGGTGGCAGCAGCATGCTGAGACTGAGAAATTCACCTCTGGGACCAGTCCCAGATTTCAAGCACGCAAGTGGGTTAGGGAGTTCATGGGGATTTGATTTGGCCAAACATAAATAGGCTTTCTGCTGAATTCAAAGCCAGTTCAAGGTCCACATCCCAGAAAATGCTGAATTTCCAGGAAACTTGCATTTATGAATTTTCACTAATTCCTAGTAAAAGATAATGTTGGGGTTTTCCACTTAAACACCTCATTTAATGTATTGCAGAGGCTAAAACACTTTACAAACCAACAGTAAAAGTAAGAAACCCTGAGATGCACCCTTCTTTTTTGCAGTAACATAAAAACCCCATCAGCCCCGCAGGGGAGCTGAGACCTGAGGTGGAGGACTTGACCTGCTTCTATTCTCTTTTGCATCAATGGCTACAAACACCTGCAGCTGGACAGGGAGAGGCAAACCTGGGTAAGGACAAACAGTGTTTCACAGGCATTTTCCCCTTGCCTTTTAGTGAGCAGCTGGAGTGTTTCTAGTTAATAATTTTCAGATGGAAATATCTGAAATATCTGATATATTTACAGACATATCAGGATAGGAAGATGCTAAGAAGCTCAAGAGATGTGATCACTTGCCAAATTCTGAGGTATAAAAGTTGTTAAATTAGGCCATGTGATGGGTCCAAAACGGGCTAATTTATGCTACTTTGAACATCATTCTAGCCCTTTTAAAACGTTTCCCCCAATTAAGCTGTTCAGGCCACAGATCTAAATAGCTGTCTGCACAGGCTGCCAATTGATTAATTCCCTAATGATGGATTGAAGCTACAGCTTTTGTTTCTTAATCTCTCCTTTCTCCATTAATGGCAAATCATTCATAAAACAAATCTTATAAATATAAGTAAACACACAGGAGTACAGGGGACAGATTGCATATAGATTTATTGCAGAACTAATTCTTGATTGCCCTTAACAATTTGTTATTATTTTTGTTTTCTCTTTTCTCACAGAGCCACAGGGGTCTGGTAGGCAATTTTCTAAACTTGAGCTTACGGTTTTCAGGCTGCAGCCTACAGAGAGCTCAGATGGCTACCCATGCAGGAGACACACCGAGGATGCTCTTTAGGAGGCACTTTATAGGATCAAAGCTTCTGTGAACAAAATGTGGAAGATCAGACTGTAAGGAGATGACTGCCTGGTCCCTCTGACAAGCTCTGTGATCACATTGCACTTGCAACAGCAGAATCTGAGTGTCAATGCAGGAAGATGGATGAGGTCCATGCAAGCAATAGGAAATGCTAAAGAGAATAAGTGTGTCTTTTCCCTTAAGTAGTCCCCTCCGTGGAAAGAGTCCATTGCCCCATGTAATCACAAAAGTCTGGAGGTTGTAGGAAGGTCTTAATCCTCTTTAGATGAGCACTCTTGGAGGAAAAGCTTGCAATTCAATAGGCCACCGAAGTGAAATCTGGGTAGTGGTCATTAAGGAAGATGTGGAACAGGTCTGAATAAGCAAAACAAGAGCAAGGTGAAGAAGACTCAGTGAGGAGTGTCTCTGAGCCCCGTTGCTGCAGAGACAAAGCTCTGTTGAAAGCTCTTTCACGCAGCGCAAGAAGAATCGCTGCTCTGAAGTGCATCACTCAGCCTGTCACCTCTGTGTCTCGAGCTACATTGAAAAAGAGAAACAAAATAATGGGTATGAGAACTTAATTAATTCAAGAATTAGAAGAGTTGAGAAATGGGGCCCTTCAAAAGTGTGACCCAGATAAGATTCACTGTATGCTATAAATCATCCATTATTGTTTAGAGTTTCCTTTCTCCACACTTGACCTTCACCATCATTCTCTTGCTTGAGTCAGGGTGTCATCACAGAAGTACTGAGTATGCAGATGGAAGCATAAGAGACACATTTGAAAGTATTTCCCTGACTGCTTGCATTTTTATGTAATTGAAAGAAAACAATGAGAAGTGAACTGATTTCGCTGTCTATTATTTTTCTGAGCACCATGTGAGGTAGACAGCTCTTCAAAGAGAATAAAGTTTGGTTTGTGACATTCCCAATTAAGCCCTTCATCTTGGAGATAATTAACCAGTGTTAGAGGCTTCCCAGTCCTGGACAGCAAAGGATACATCCTCCAACAATATATGCTTGTTTAAAAATGCAATGCTTTTCCCTGGGCTGATATGGTGAATGTATTTGCAGACAGGTAGTTACTTCTCTACATGGCAGGTTTGGATGCAGGTAATACTTGGGAAAAACTGTGGAGTCTCTTCTGGATTAGGTTTTGGTGGCTGAGAGACAGAATGTGGATGGTCTTTTCTTCTGAGCAAAGGAGGGGTAAAGGACCTGGCTTTGCTTCCTGCTACAGCACTATGAATCCAGACTGGCTCTGTTGAGTTTGCTCTCAGATGCCCTTGAGTATCAGTCAGTTTATCACAGAGTGGGGAGATAGTGGCCTGTGCCACACTGTGTGTACACCCCCAATCCTGGGGCTGGCTGGAGGCAGGTTTAACCCCTGGTGCAATTCAGAACAGCCTCAGGGCTGCTCTGGGTTGTGCTGTTTTTTGACAGTCCCTCTGGGACTGCCCTATCTTGGCATGTGTCTGACATGAGGAGAAGCAGGAGGAAAGGGTGACAGGAATCATTGCATAGAGCTACCCACTGACATGCACACACTAAAATCCAGCTGAAAGTTGTTCCATTTCAGACATCTGCTTGAAAATGCATCTACTGACAATGGTGAAAGAAAGTGTTACGGACAAAGCTCTATGGTTGGTCCCATATTGGGTTTTTTATAAAGTAGTGTTTTATGAGGTACAAACCAATTTGGTTTTTCCTTGGTTTTGATGTTTCACATAGATTCTGGGTGTGAGCTTGTCTTATGAACTGGCAAGCAGCCATGGCAAATACATGACCATCACCACTTTGTGTCTGTGTAACCACTTCACAAATTGTTCCTCCAAGAGAAAAAAGTTCCTGGGTCACCTGTCATTACTTCATTACCTGGCCTCTTCTTCCATGTGCCAGGATACAGCAGATGATACTTTCAAACTGCAAGTCAACAGTACTTGTATTATTAATACAATTAGTAACAATCTTAATAGTTCACTTTGTTGATAGTTGCTTTCACCCAAGTCTCTCAAAACACTTACAGAGCACAATGCAAGATTTAATACACAGGCAGTAATTATTTATCCCTGTATCAGTGTTCTCTCCTGTTGATTTATTACCCTATTGACAACAACACAGATACTCTAGACAGTCCCTTCAGTCATTCTGTTAATCAATTTTAATCTGGTGTTTGAATAGTTGGAGGGCAGGTATTCCAGTCTTGATGTTCCTAAAAGTGGCTGCGCTATAGGTATGTCTCCTAGTTATTACCCCTTGGGTATCAGTCCCACAGTGTTGAAACCTTCACTCCAAATCTGAACTTCTGCAATTCTAATTGACCTCCATGTCCACAGAAAAGAAGTGGAAGTTCTTGTGAGTGGGGATTAGGCATGCTTTTGTGTTTGTAGAGCACTGAGTGTAATGGGACCCTCACAGGATCTCTGGTTGCTACTATAGTATGAATGTTAAATACTATTCTTCCCAGTGCTAGACAGGTTTCAGGTAATTAGAAACACAGGGAATGCAGACTATTTGAATGAGCAGAGAATGAAGCATTTTAAGCACACTCCCAAATTCTTGCTTGTCTTTTCACCGCATATTATGTTGTTAGTCTCTATAACAGGTGATTTGCAGGTTAAATCCCATTTTCTTTCTCTATAGACTAAATTCATCTTTGATATAAGTGGGCACAAGTCCATTAACTTCAATAGAGTTGTGTTCACTCACTCCAACACTGAATCTGTCCCAGTGGGTTTATGCTGTAAATCTATCCCAGAATCAGTGGTTACCGAGGCATTGGTTCTGCTCTGAAATTCATTCAGTCTTTTCAAATGAGCCTTTCAGAGGAGCCTGGGAATGTTTTCAGCCTCTGCACCAACACATAAGCCTCACTCCAGAACCACTTCTTAGTTTCAGCTGCTTCTTTCCTTCCCTGCCTTAACTCTTCTTTCACTCTCTGCTACTCTCATGAGTTATTATTTGTAGCTTCTCCCCTCCTATCTGGGCAAGACTGATAAGCAACAGTCCCTGTAGCCACAGCATCCTGCTTTGAGATGGCCTTGTCAAATCTCATCAATTAAGTAAGATTGAGTCTGGTTAGTATTGGGACAGAAGCCCTAGAAGAAGAGCCCCAGGTACTGTACATGTGAACACAGGGTTACCAGTAGGTGCCTTTCTTCCTTCCTAGTCCAGTGCCCTAAGTAACCTTAACCAATGTTCTAAAATACTGTCCCATGGCACTGCACTACTCTGATGATACAGTCATCACTGGATGACAAGAAAATTTAAGGTGAATCCTACCCAAACCATAGAAAATTCTTCTTTTCAGCTGTAATTTGTCTGTCAGCCCAACTAAACAGAGTATAGAACATGTGGGATGGTTTAACACTGCTTTGCCTCTGCTGTATTTAATATTACTACTTCTGCAATACATTCATTCACAGAACAATATGGAAGCCCTCTGGTGTCCAATTTAACACCTATAAATTTGTCTGTGTAATCTCCAACCAACTGGACAGATAAAATGTTTGTCTTATATTTCAGTATTCTAGTACTCTGTTTTGAAATACATCTCTTTGATTAATTTCTTTTTTCCCACTGCTAAGTCCTAGTGTTTGGAGTCTCAGTCCTGTGGGTATTTGGAAAGGAGCAGACCCTCTCCAGCCTAGCTGAGCCCTGGGCTATGCCACAGCTGTTATCAGGTCTGCCCTGGGGTCCAGAGATCTCTGTTCTCCATCTCACTAGTTCTTGATTCGTCTGGGAGAGCCAGTGAATTACTTCAGCTGGGGAATCTGTGCGAGGGCAGTCTTTGGCTCTCTTTTGGACCCTGCCGGTGCCCCAGCCTTCTTTGCACAATGAGTTGGTCACCCAAAGCCAGCTTCCCTCAGACAGGGAACAAGTACATACCTTCCTCTGCCTCACAGGGAAATGGGGAAGGAGGAGGATTTTATTTCTTTCTTATGATGGTATTTTGGCATATTGTTTCCTTTATGTTTCACTACTTTTCTCCCTCCAGGGCAAATGGGAATCTAACCATTGTTGGCATGGAAAGCATCCAACCACCTATTCCTCTCTGCCATTGCCAAATCCATGCTTATTACCAGGAGAAAGCTCAGGAGTGATTAAATAACCAAGCAGCATTGCAAAGATCTGTGTTCTGCAAAGGTGGAATAATCTATCCAGAGGTTGAAATGCTGCTCCAAGTTTTTCAGGAACAGCCTAAGCTTGTCAGGGTGGTACCACTGCTCCTTGGAGGGCAGCAGTCTGGAGTGGGTTACACTGTGCTGGGTCTGGACAGGATAGAGTTCATCAGACCCGAACATCTCTTTTTGCATATGGTATCTTTATGTAGTTCACTGAACACTGCTAAAAGGAGAGTTCCCTTCACTTCTGTCCATCTGGGCTAATAAAGGGCAGATGAAAGGGAAGGATTTGCTCAAAAATCATGCCATGGTCTTTGCAAAACAATAAGGAGATTGAAGACCATTTCAAGGCAGGGCATAGCAAACATCCAGTTAATAAGGGCCCCAGAGGATCCAAAGGATTTGAGTTCAGGGATGAAGATTATGTAGGCAGTAGTAGCCCTTTAAGGAAACTAGGAAAATTGAGGGTGAGGAGGGGGATGCATTTAATCCCTTTGCTGAGTACACGGGAGAATTATACAGCATACATTGCTGATGCTCAGCATCACATCTTAGGATTGAATATAACTTAGTTCCCAGTCTAGAATTTACTCACCAAACAGAGAGGTTGAAAGGCAACATTAATTACACATCTGTCCAGCACGTAGCGAAACTCAGATGTCGGGTGTCATATAAATGTAAAATGTTGCTATTCTACAGGGTGGTTTCTATACATGTGTAGATTAAACAATGGCTTTGCACAGGACTAAAATCTGCAATGCTGCTGCTGAAAGGAGTTAATTGTATGGCTGCAATACTATGGACACTGTGGTTTTACTGAGCTAAAAGAGGAGGACAGTGATTCATGGCTGCACCCATGCTCCTCGTCATGAAATATAAATTAAAAATAGTTGTATTATGGTAGGCTACCTGTATTGTAACATTCATAATGGATCACACATCCGTCCTTGCTCAGTGTTGCAGGCAAAGCATGTTAGAGAAACTATGGCAGTATTTTTCTTTTAGGTGTAACAATCTGTCAGTATCAAATTCTCTTAGTCAGTAGGGAGCATATAGTGTTGATTTACTGAAAATCTGGGATTATGTCTGCTCTGTGGTGAGCATAGATTTAAGAGGGGAGAGATAAGGGGTCTCCAAAAGGTGAAGAAAAACACAAATGAAACCTAGCAAGGAAAAAATAGCTTGACAGCTAAGATGCAGTACAGTCACCGTCAAGTCTTCTTGAAGGAAAACCCTTGCTCACAGGAATGCTCTGAGCACTGCACACTGTACCTTAAACAGCCCACTCCATTACCCACTTCATGCCAAGGAACTGTAAACGGATAAATGAAGCTGTGGGTAAGAAAAAACCTTAACATTTCTGTGTTCCAATGTACAATATGTTTTCAGTGATGGACTGGAAACATGGGCATGCCAATTTGGGGGCAAAAAACAACAAGAGAGGATTTCCTTTATCTTTTATTCCTTTCATGGCCAACCCCATTAAACAAAGAGTGGGTGGCAGGCAGGTTCAGTGAGACAGGCTCTGCGGATGCCGTGGAGGCAGCAGCAGCTTGACCCCCCTGTGTCACTCTCTGTGCTGCTGGCTTGCACAGATCCTCCTCATCATGGTTCCACACAGAAGGGGCACTGCAGCTCACCTGAGGCTTTGCACCGTGCTGCATCAGGCCAAAGAGATTGCAGGGGTTAATTCAGGCCATTTTGTTAAGGGCTGAAAGTCGCAGCCAGCTGAGGAGTAAACGTGCTACTGTTACAGTCCTGTCCTAGTGGAACGGTGCCTCCTCCATCACAAAATACAGTTTGGCACTAATTGGTATCTTTAATGGCAGTCTCAGCAGAGAGCCTGAGAAGGCTTTCCTTCATCCTTGTTCTGGGCCTTCCACGCCGGCTGGGGACGCTTTCATTGCTGCTGCCTGCGTTGTAATTGTTCTGGGGATAAGTAAAGGATTTCTAACTCTGGCCTGCCAATCTGTTACCCTTCAATAGCCACAAAGTCACAGAGAAATTAATTTTAAAAAGCCAAATATCACATTAGTAGCCACCACACAAGCAAAATACAAGCAATTAAAAACCACCCTGCAAATGTATTAAGCATCCAGTGTGCACATTTTGCTTGATTTTATCCCACAAAGAGGGGTGATTCATTTGTGGGGAAGAGAAGAAAAGTAACCCCAAACCTTCTAACTCTTCTCCGGTATCAAACACTACAAAACTTCATGGGATTTATTATATCTTAAAAAAAAAAAAAAAAAAAAAAGGCTCCTTTCCCTTTAAAAAGAGAGGAGCTACTTGGTCTGATGCTGCTGCCTTTATCAGCCATGAAGTTCCCAGCAAGGTGCTGTTAGTGCCTGATTAAACCTCATACCAATCTCTGTCCCCCATGGTAACCCAGAAGACATCCACTGAGAGTGGCAGCTCTTATTCATTTTAATTGCCAAGGATCTCTCTGTGATGGCCAGTTTTCTTGTCTCTCAAGGACTAGAATGGAAATCCATCTGATTACACGAACAATCCGGGTGCTCTGACAGATCTGAAATATGAATATGGAGATGGCATTGTGGTCTGCACTGACTCCTGAAACCCCAATAGTAAATTATGATCTGCCACTAAAACAATTTCAGGGCACAGTACAATTCACATAAAAGCCCATTTTCTGTAATGGAACACAAATTATTAATAAATCAGTCCAGAGGGGGGGAAAAGTGAAAAAAGAGATTTTGTTGCTGGTGTACTCATGGAATATCACAAGCACAAATGTACATACACATACAGGCATGCTTCCCTTTCTCTTATACACCTTTTTCTACAGCTTCAAGTGGAGATGATATGCAGAATATAAACAAATCCCCTGGGGCTGCCAGAGTGTTCCTGGAATTAGCCCCATGTCCTCTTGCCGTAAGCTTAACCTTGTCCCATCCCTTGGGTGAACTGACCTCTGGCTTACGCAGCTTAATGTGGAGGGACATTTTTATTGTCCAAATAAAACTTGCAATCCTCATGATCACACAGGGAGCAGCTCATCTTCCTCCTCAATCCCTCTGACATGTGCTGTCTGGTGTCAGAAGACCCTCTCAAGGAGAGCAGCTATTCTGGATTTGGCCCAGAGCACCCACTATGTTGAAAGGGAGACCAACTGCCTTTATAGAGTCGTATAAAAGAGGACCTAGCCCAAAACAATGAGATTTACTGCCAAATCCAAAAAAAAATCTGTGTTTGTCTGAAAGTTAGGCATGGGGTGAGAGAACATGTTAAAGAAAAAATGGCAAAACCCAAAATGGCATCAGAGGTTAGGAAGGAAGTCTGCTCAAGGAGCCTAGGGCACCTCCTGAACACTCCAGCACCCCACAACAGCCTGTACAAAACACCAAGCAGCTTGGGACAGATTGAAATCAGCACAGACAGTTCACCAACAACATGCCATTGATCCCAGCCCAGCCTGCTCTCACCGCTCTGCAATGTGCTGACACGAGAGGGGAGGATGTGGCCACACAGGCACCTGGACGTGGCAAACATCCGCTGGCAGAAAGGGAGGCCAGCGAGGGTACTGTGACTGGGGCTTGCCAGCAGCTCCAGGCAGCTGACAAAGCAGTGTGGTGACAGTGTTGACATGCGCAGGGCAGGCGGGCGCATCGTTGTCACCACATATTTCTACTGAAGCAGCGCCTGAGGCTTCAGAGGACCGTGGAGTCAGCCAGCTGAACATACACTGTGGAAACCATGTCCACAGGGCTTTAGGTCCTCCTGAAAGCCGTGGAAAGAGCAGAGGAAATATGATGCGTATAAAGAAGGACAAGGGGGCTTGGTGGGTTTAGAACTGCCTCAGAGGTCAGGAAATGTGGGTTGTAACCCTGGCTTTAGCCCCAGTCTGGTGGATGACCTTTGGTCCCCTGAGTGTTTCCTGTCTGCAAAATGTGAAACTTCCATATGTTTGGCTTTCCCTGGCTATGGCATCAGTTTCCAACTGGAAAATTTGCCTGGGCAGGGGAAAGAAAAAAAGAAAAAAGACACTGGAGTTTTGTCAAAAACTTCTGGACATCTGGAAGTCAGGCCTTCACAGCGAGGATATGACCACTGGACATACATGGAAAACACAGCAGTAAAAATACTCTCCCAAAACCATCCATCTCCCTATACCTCCCCTCAGTGGTGCACAACCACCTTATTTTATTTTGAAAGTCTCAGAGCCCAGGTAAAATCAGGTTAGCAAAGCAGATTTTGTGAGACATTTGGAAATATGGTGATGCTAAGTGGTAGACAACAAATCAGCGTTTATTCACCATGTATGCTTTTGAAACACTTACTCTTAAAGAATAAGAGTAAAAATAACCCCACTGCTTTAGCCTTAACTCTCTGTCCCCTTATCTCTCACCTTCTGTCTCCTGGGGGTATTAGCCTAGGCAGGGGTTTCCAAGTAGGATCTGAAGAAGTCTGTTCACCTCAGTAAATCAGGGCAGGGGTGGTGTTCTCTTATTATTGCTCAGAGGCAGCATTGCAGCCCAGAGGGTTCAAACATTGCGTTGCCATGTTTGCCAACAGCACAGCTATCTAACACTTCATACTTGGGCTGGCTTTTTGCATTTATTAGCAGCATGTGGTACAACCAGTAATTAATATGGTGATCCTTGGAGCCAGTGCCCATTATCAGAGTTTCCTTTTACATAACAGAGATAAACATGCAGCAGTTTTTGAGATGTGCATTTACTCATCTGTGTTCCTGTCCTCTACACAGGAAGGATTCCCCACTGTCCTGGTTTAGGGACACAGAACACTCACAGGACAACCCCAGGACACCCACAAAAGGAAGAGCCCTTGGGAGTGAGGTTTCAGTGCAGCCAGAAGATGAAGTCTAGGGCAGAAACAGAGATGCACAAATACCTTCTGCACCCAACAGCTTTGGCATTTCATTCTGCTAAGGAACCAGCAGGTTTGGGCATGAGGCCTGCATAAACCTGTTGCTTCTAGTAGATAATGCTGGCAATACCTGAGAAGAAAGATTTTTGAACCCCTATCACATTTGTTGCCCTAAACGGAAGAAATAATCTGATTGGTTGCTTGTAACTTATTCTTCAAACATAAAAGAACTAGAAAGGGAGGAAATATAAATAGTTTCAATAATCAAAGAAAAGACTGAGGTAAGTGGAGTTCACAACCTCCATAATTCATTTAAGATGCATAAATTCCTCAGATTTTCATTAATTAGTGAGTATGTGTTTTTTTCTTGGAGTGCAAGAATGCTATTTTTGAACACCAGTGAACCAGTCAAATAAAAACTAAAACATACACATTAGGAATCATGCTCCAAAGGACTTTTTTAGGGAGATTATGGCAGGAAGCAGCTGATTTCAATTTTTCCATTATTTCACCCTTACATGAGATGGTTACTTCAAGTACTTGCAACTGATTGAAATGTAGCTGTTTATCACAAGCTGGAGGGTGACCACAGAGAAAAAAAACCCTTCACCACAGTGCTCTTTACTGACCTGCATGGAGCATGTTGGTAGTTTGGACATTTCAAATTTGACAGGTGAGCAAAGCACAAAAATTGAATTCAGCCAAGTCTTAAAATTAAGTATTTGCCTTTTTGCTTTACTGACTAGGAAACAAAGCAGTCACCATAGCTGTCACAGTGCTTAGCTGAGCACTACCTGTTGAGGTTAAAGACTGCATGAGACACAAAAAAAGAATAACTTTGGTAGATGCATTCCCTCAAAAGTACAGTTGCAGGGTTTTAGTGGGATGGGAAGATGCTTCTATTATTGCTGCAAATGATGTGCCTGTTTTTAGTAAATAGGGAACATCGAGTGACAATGTATCAAAGAAGCCCTGGAGAATTCAAATTTGTCTTTTAATGAAGTGAGACCTTTAGAAACATTTCTCTGTTTCCATGATGACAATGATACAATGGGCATGCACCCACCTCCTTTTCCTTTTCCTTTTCCTTTTCCTTTTCCTTTTCCTTTTCCTTTTCCTTTTCCTTTTCCTTTTCCTTTTCCTTTTCCTTTTCCTTTTCCTTTTCCTTTTCCTTTTCCTTTTCCTTTTCCTTTTCCTTTCCTCTATAGAAGAAGTAAATGAATCTGTCCAGGGAAAGGCACAGCAGGAGATTTAAGTATGAGACCATCTCCTCAGTAACATGAATCCCTGGAGCAATGGGATGAATTTGAGAAAGAGAATATTTAGGCTGAATATCAGGAAAATGTTCCTAATGGCTTGGACTGCCTGAGCAGTGGAATTGTCTTCCAGGCAAGGATGGAAACACCAACATTTGACTCACTTGAAATTGGACTGGACAGCGTGTTGGCAAGTGTGCTAGGGGGAGAGATCCTGCTCTGGAAGGGGAACGGTCTCTTGGACACCGGATCTCTACGACTCAGTTAAATATTCCAATGTGAAGAATGTGAGGAAAGAAAATATTAGGAATCGCCCAGGGACACAGCTAATCCCACAGACACAACACTTGCACCAACTGCAGTAGAAGTGACACACACGAGGGTCCCAGGTTGGCCCCAGGTGCGATGAGGCCTTCAGCATCCCAGAGGAAGCCGCGGTACAGGCCTGCTGCTCATTGTCCCACATGCAGCAGCAGGGCACTGGGACACAGGGGGGAGGGAACAAATGCTCCTGGACTCTTGCTGGCAGGGGACAGGAACAACAAGCCTGTTGAAACAAACAGAAAGAAAAGAAACCTGAGCCCTGGCAGTGACTGCTGCCTCTTTACATCCAGGTGTCTGTTCTCCTCTCTGTCCTGGCAAAGCATCCCTAAATGCATGTCCTCTGTCTTTGTTGCTGCTTTCTGATCTCCTCACAGTGCAGACATATCACAAAAATGTGTATTTTGAAACTCCAAATGTCACTGCACCAAACAAAACCCACTGGTGTTTACCAGTGAGAGGGCTGCCTACAGATGCCCCCATATTCCTTCAGTGGGAGCTTGTCTTGGTGTTTGTAGTGGGGCAAACCCAGAATAGCTAAGGGCAGAATGGGACCCTGATTGTGGTTTTAACTGAGTCCTGATTCCTTTTTTTTGTCCTTCTGCATATGGATGTAATATATATTCACAAGACTTTTTTTTTTTTTCCTACCATTTATAATATTTTTTTTTAATTTCCAGTCATGAAGTTCTCTGGACAAAACAATTATGATCCAAATGTCCTGAGAACAGTCTCCAATGAGGGAGTTTTCCTGAACATGTACAGACAAAGGAAATTATTTCCTTACTGAAAGAAATCACTTCAAAGTTCCCAGACCAGACCCTGCTCCAGCTCAGGTTTCCTTTCCTTGTTCCTTTGGACAAGAGCTCTCACGGAGAGCCATGCTCCTTGTGCCTGGTTTGAATTTAAACACCACTGGACACAGGGCAATGGGAGCTCACAAACCAGCCCAGAAACATCTTTTCTCCTTTCCTCCACCTTCCCCCACAATACATCCTTCCTCCTGCACGGTGTTTGCCGCTTCTCCAATGTCAGTAAAATTCTCTGTGATGTGCCTCTAACTTTCTGTGCTCTGGGCAGCTCTGTTTATCAGCCATTCCGACACAGCTATGTCAACATGATGCAGCTTCTTTCCTAAACCTCAGGCTGAGTCAAAAACCCTCCCCAGTTAGTCATGATCTTCCTATCACCATCTCTTGTGAAGGTGAGGTGGAGGACAACAGTTCTCGTGAGGATGAAATGGATTGAGAATGATTTTGCATGACAACTGCTGTGGATCCAATATCTTTCTGTTGGTGCTGCTTACAGAAACAATAATGCCTGGAAACCATCCAATACCCGTGTGTTGGCCCATCTTCAACACATGCCAAATTTTTCTCTTGTGGGACAGCCTGGGCACAGCCCACATATATTTATGTGTGCTCTCCTAGTCAAACTGCGATCTATTTTTGCCAGTCTCCTGAGCATAGTCCCTCTTTCCACATTCTGAATGTCATCTCAAACTATAAGGAGGCTGACCGCTCCAGGAAGGGTCAGATGGCAGTGCCTTTATGCACCTTTCTTTCTGTCCAGGCAGAGTGTGGGGCGTGGCACTCACACGAGGACCTCACTTTTTGAGGTGTTGGGAGCAGTGTGGGGTTCATGGTTTTAGCAGAAGTAGGTAAGCACCACAGCATGGATCTCTTACCTGTGGGAGAAGAGACCTTATGTCCAGAGAGATATTTTATGCCTGTGACACCTCTCTCCTTCATCAAGATAATCCTTGACAAGGTTTTTTCTTTCCATGGATTTGGCATTGCATAACAACTCCCATCTCCTTTCCATTCAGAGCAGTATTGCACAGCACTTCTGTGACTGCTGAACTCTGCAGAGGACTCATCCCACTGCCACATAACCTGCTCTCAGCAATGTCCAGGTACATTGAAAGAGGACAATAAAATCTCTCCTGTCCCTCAAATGGCCTCTACTTACTGGCAAAATATGGCTTTCAGTATTCAAAGAAAGAATTTGGGACACTCATGAGCTCCATCATTAGCCTAATTTTGTTTTTACTACTAAAACTTCTCCAACCTGGTCCCATGACTATCTCCTCCGACCTAGTTAAACACCACTTGACTAGGATGTGTCATTGTTTTACAACTCAGAGTAGATCAGAGATCCCAGAGTCTCCTGGCCAGGGCTGTGCTGGCAGTGGTCTGGTTTGAACTTTCAGACCACACCTGGAGCTTGAGTAACAGCTAATGGCCAACACAATATCCTACCTGTCCACACTGAGGAGCTGTCTGCCACCTCATGGTACCCAGAATTGTGTCACCAATCTCCAGAGACCAGCACCTACACACAGACTGGCAGGTCCCTGAGACCCTCTCTCCTTCCCTGCATGTCAAATCCAGACTAATATGCCCCCTTACAGCTCCAGCTCCAGCTTCAGCTCTGGCACTGCTTCTGTTCCCACAGCCCTCCTTTATGCTTCTAAGACAATACAAAGAATATGCTCCTACTTTGGTGCAAAAGCCCTGTTTAAAGGAAGCCTTTCAATTCTTCTGAGGATCCCAAACAGGACAGCCTGCACTCCAGCACTTACTCCTGGTTATGATGCTTTCCAATATTACCTCCATCAAATCCCTGAAACACCCCTGGAAAAGCCCCCAGAGGAGCTGCCCCAGCCTGATATTATGCCAGTGCTCTGCTCTCTGTGCAGTAGACAGGCAGGTGAAATTCAAGGTTATGGTCACTACAGCCAAAGGCCAGGACATTTAAGAACAGCCTTGCTACCTCCAATCTGCTGTACGAACTATTCTTAGCTGGAAGCTGGAGCTGAATGCTCACTGGGCACTCCAGGTTCACACCTCTGGAATACGCCCCTGACAGAAATATGCTTCAGCGTGAACTTGGCCGCATTTAGAAGAAGCTGCAAGATACACCTCTTTCCCAGACCTTTCCATCTGTTTAAACTGTGAAATCCTGGGTTCCTCGCTGTCTGGTCAGATTAAAAGCTGCTGGCAGTGGGGGAGCATGACAGTTCATTTCTCTTACTTGGAATGATAATTACTCAACGTAATCCCCATAAAACAAACTCATAATCTTTAACGATGAGTGTGTGTTAAGTGCTCATAGTAACTGAAATAAATAAGAAGAGGTCATTAATAATAAACCATGGTCTGGATTACAGCAGTCAACAGTGCACAGAACAGCAGAGCTAGAGCTGATAAAGGAAAGTGCCTCCATACTCTGCAGGCATGATGTTGTAAGATTGGAGGTACTGTCTGCATGTCAGCTGGGGACCACCAGGATTCAGCTGTGATTTAATCATAATCTGTGCATTGTCTGTGAAGAAAGAGGTGAAATAAAGACTGGTTATGGTAGATGCAGAATGCTCTGAGTCCTCCTGCACAAGCCATCTAAACCTTGCTGGCTGCTTCACAGTTCACTTGAATCCATTAAGATTGCTACCATGTGTACTGCTGAGAGAGGTCTTTCTTTACCTATGCTGCATCATTTCAGATTCCTCCATCTTAGGAGCTGCCAAGTGGATCTACCTGTTCTGCACTAGACATTTCTCTGTCTCCTCTGGTTCACTTGGGCCATTATCTGGACTCTTGGGAAAATGTGTTTGTCCTTCCGGTTAGTGTCTCTTCCTACGCACCAAAGTAAATTTTGTGCATGCACAGGATGGACTTGGCAACGCTCCTCACTGTGCAAAAACTCTAACTAGGTTTGTGAGCTGTTCCTCATCTGAATTCCCAGCAGCCATTTCCTCACATCACGCCAAGATTACATGAAGGTTAAGACCAAGAAGACACAAGAATGGACACCTTTGTGGGAAGCTGACATAGTTTTGCTAGTACAGCTCACTGGGACCTGGATTGATGTTCCTGGTGTACCAAATAGAACTGAAATTTGGAGTTCTTGCTAAAATTAAAAATAAGTGGCTACATTTGTACAACTCATATATAAGGGATTGGAATACATAGCAAAGTTCAACTATCACTTTCCTGTTTATATTCGTGGATTGTTGTTTTTCTAGGCTCAGCTCTGGTTTTGCTGATGAGCTAAAATATAACTTCCTTAAACCCCAGTGGAGCAGCATTTAGTAAGTTCTTTCTTTAAATAATATTTCAGCCAGGGGATTAACTCCTATTTGCACATACAGCTAACCTGGAGGGAAGGCTCGGTGAGCAAAAAACCCTGGAGGGAGAGGACATATTTGCAGCAGCAAAGACTATTTCCACTCCTGCTGAGGTGGGGGGAAATCCCTGCCAGCTGCAATGGGAGGCAGAACAGGCCCATCTCCAAATCGTGTAAAAAATTATCTGAGAGCATTTTCAATTAATTACTGCTCATAGGAGGGGGAAAATGGTCAAAATGATTGTGTCTGTAAGGGTACTGCCCCCACAGAGGACTGTGTGAAGCTCTGCAGCTCCCCTAGATATGCTCCAAGCAGCTCCGTGCCTCAGGCACACCCTCCCTGCCTTCAGAAGCACGGAAAGTGTGATGAGACCACGTCTGCTTCCATGTCCCCTGGAATAATGTCCCCTGCTTGCCCACTCACGTGCTGGCAGGTTTTTGCAGACCTGCAGTGGGGTACTACTCTTCCCTCACCAGTAGTCTGGATTGTGTACCCCAGAGAAGACATTGCTCCTACAAAGAAGCTGAAAATACTAGAGCTGTGACTTGTCTGTCTGCAGGGTCCCAAGGGAACCTAGGGGAACTGAGGTGCAAGGGGTCCTGCTCTTGCACTTGGGAAACCTCACAGGACTGGACTCTGTCTAGCCCAAACATTGAATTTCAGCTCTTCCCCTGAAAAGAGCAGTATCATAAGCATATGGTTAATGACTCATCCCAAGTGGAAAAACAGCATTTGTTATATTTTATGAAAATTTTATACATCTAAGGTACTCTACATCTGTTGCTATTTAGGCTGACATGTATGTAGAGATTGGCAGAACAAGTTCTCTGTAGGGATGACTGAACTCCAAACCAAACCACAGAACTTTCAAACACTCAGCCTGCTTCTTGAAGGGGAATGAAGGGAAAAAAAAAAACAAAAAACCAGAATGTTTTTCTGCTCTGTTGAAATGCTGCCTGACTGAGCAATATGCAAGGAAGACACTCTTCAGTTCTGTCTAATCCACAATAGAAGAGGGGCTTATTTATGGAGAGGAGCTTGTGAGTTTTATTTATGGAGAGCTGTGAGTTTCTTCACAACACTGCACATTGCAAGCAAACTTGTCTCTGTGCCAAAACTTTCCCCAGGTTGCTCATGAAAAGGTCAGAAAGTTCAACTCCTTGTCTGACTCCTGCTCCTCCTCCCTGTATCCGTTCTTGTAAAACCCTCCCTTAGACCTGCTCCTGTCTCCCTCCTCTCTGGCAGCGAGCCTTTCTCATGGTGAGGCTAAGGGTTCTTCTTGAATTGTTCATACATTTTTCTCGTAGCAGCAGCATCTGGGTGGCAAGAAGGCAGGGAGCCTTACTGGTTAGCCTGGAAGTCTTCTGAGGTTTCTTGGGAAGGCACTATATGAGTGGACTTCCATGGAAAGTCGTGTTTCATGGAAAGCCATGTTTTCCACTCTGCATCTGTGAGTGTTTCTAAGGTCTATGGTGCAAAATCCCCTGGGGCAGAGGACTAAGTGGTAAAAACAACTGAGGACATGCTTGTATGGTCCAACTCACTCCTCTGCAGAGAGCAAGATGGAGCAAGCTGTGAAGAACTGCTTTCTCAATCATCTCTTATTTATTAGCCATGCCAGCCCAGTTCTGCCAGGATAATTACTCTGGGCACAACAGCTATCCTGTGCCCAGCTCCCAGACTGGCACAGTCCGTGTCTGCTCAGGGATCCTTCAGCTGTAATCTTTTTCTAATCTAATCCCCAGAGCACAGGGACTGGAAAATAAAGTTCTCTGCCTCCAGCCATGCTGTGAGGCTCCCTGCTGTCTCGCTACATGTGTGTCTGGGACAAATTAACATGAGAATCTTAGAAAGGCCATACTGGATCAGACCAAAAGTCTGTATAACCCAGTGTCATGTTTCTGCCAGTAGCCAAAAGGAGAAGCTCACAAAAGCGTATAAAATGATACCTCCGCCAAGTGCTCTCCCAAACTCCAGCCATTAGTTGCACAGAACTTCTGAACCAGGTGTACTTTCCACAGAATTATTGATCTTTGATGCATTTGTCTGCCATGAAATAGCACAGTCTCCCCAGGAAACCATATATGGATGTTTCAAATTGGCCACATTTTGGAGCAAGAAGCCCTACAGCTTTTTCTGTGTCTTGTTTTGGATCTGCTTCCAGCTAGTTTCCTTTGGCACCTCCCACTTCATGCTTCTGAGAAAGATCATTTCATGCTCAGAAATCAGTCTGTGCCCAGAAAACATATATGACAACAGGGTGACTGGTCAAGAGGCAGCATTGCCAGTTGAAAGTGGTGTTTAGGACTGGCCATTTATTGATGATAATTTTCCAGATATGACAGTGGTTTGGTTTGGTGCAGTTTGGATGGCAGAATCAGTAGGAGAGCTTTGGTGGTTAATTCAGTCACAGTTTGTTTAAGCCAAATAAGTGGAAAAGATAAGACAGTATGAGCTTGGCAAGGCTGAGCATACTGACAGGAGCAGGGAGGTCCCATGAGGGAGAAGGACATGGGAGAAAGGTGGATTTCCTGGCAGGAGTGGGAGCACAAAGGTACGAGTGCTCTACAGGAGCAGCTGAGGTGGCTTAGTTTCTAGCCATAAGGAGCAAGGAGGCCATCAAGGTGAATGAGACTTTGGAAACTCTTGGTGAATGAGAAAAAATATTCTAGGAGCTTTCTTGAGAACAAGAGCAGATACCAGATGAGTCTGTGGTTTGTTTAGGTTTTGGATCTTACCCTCCACACAGTGCATTGTTTTTTCCTGATTCATATGGAAGCAGGATCTGAAAATCTTGGAGCTGGTGGAGCCCTATTCAAGCAGGTGAGGACTGGGTCAAGAGACCAGAGAAGGTGGCATAGATGTACTGATGTGAGAATTCAAAAGTCATACCTTCAAGGGTCATTCCAGCCAGTGTTATGAAACCCAGCAGTTTCTTCTTGAACAGAAGGGTTTTTATAATTACTGAACAGAAAGGTAATGGGAGAAAGGTGGGAAATAAGCTGGGGGTGCTTTTTCCTGCCAATCTGCAGTGCTAAGCCCTGCAGTCAGATGAATGGCACACATCCCTGTGTAGAGTGGACACAAAAGTCTGGCAATCACTCAGGGTAAATCACTGTCCTCTCACCCTGTTCTTTGGTTTTCAACTATGTGAGGTGGGATTGGGTGTCCCTGCCATGAGTTTTCTTTATGGAACTGTCCAGAACCCAATAACACAAAGGATAGGCATATATTTTGGCTGCCCTTTGGGCTCATTCTGGCCATCAGCTTGCCTTAGAAACAGTGTGTGGACTCTTGGACATGGCAGGTAGGATTGGGTTTTGACTGATACTGTGATCTTCTGTCAGAAATGCTCAGAGAAAAAGCATCAAAATGGTGATAGTCACTCTCAGTGATGTACCACACAATCTGATGAAAGTGCAGGTATTGCAGCAGCCCAGGAATGCTCTTATTTCTGGCCTGTGTCACTTCTGGGTTTGCACTGGCTCCTAGCTCGAGACAACTAAGTGTTGCACACTTTTTTGACTTCTTGCCAAAAGAATGGCATCTTACAGGCATTTGCATTTTCCAAAATTAGCTCCTCCATTTTTTATCAAAAACTAATTTATTTTCCCAGATTACTTCTTTAACGAATGTTTTGGTGCTCTTTTGGCAGCATACATGCACTATGATAATAACCTAGTTTCTATATGGAAACAGCTTTGTCTGAAGCTTTCTGGCTAACAACACAAGCAGGATAACTTTGTCATCTCCACCCAGCACATAGTAGACACACAACAGTGTTATGCAATTTGACATGGCTGGCTTCTCCACCAGCAAAGGCAAAAGCCAGAAAGATCTTTCTGCTGCTGTTGCTGGAGATTATATCACTGTAGGATGTAGAAGTACCAACAACATTGTGTAAAGACAGATTTCTGCTTAAGTGGACATACTTCTCTGTCAAAAGCTCTCTGGTATCTCTCATAAAAGCTCCTCATTTATACTGCATCTCAGACAGAATCTCTCCCAAATGTCTGTTTGGCATGATATCTGATATGAAGAACACCCATCCCTGAAGACCAGTGGTTTTATAGGCTTTAATACACTTCAAAATATAACAAATTATCTTTCTTCTTAGGCGTAACAGCAGGCATAGTCTACCAAATCCTTTTAAGTAATCAGTTGTGCCTCAGAATCTGAGAAGTATTTGGGAAGCAAGTTTCTTGTCATTAACCCTTTGAATAAACTCAAGTCTGCTTGCTTTGCCTCCCAAAGCGGCTTGTAGGAAATCAATATGAAAGGAATGAACACAAAACACACCAATCAGGGTCAGCAGTACTGCTGTTCTTACCTTTGGTGATGGTTCCACTGTGTAGAATTATTAGACAAATCAAATTACTACTGAAATATTTTAATACTATGCCTTTGCATCTGAAACTGATAAAAATCTTGAGTGGAGCAGTTCAAGAATGCATTCACATGAACAAAATAATGGAAAATACATTTAGCAGTCACATGAATAATGTAACTCCCTTCTTGGAAGGATTATGAAACTGTAGTTTCTGCATTTCTTTGACTAAAATTTGGCTTTAGTGAAGCTAATGGCTAATCTCAGTCTTGGCCTTCTTCAACAGTATGAAAAAAAGATAACAATTCCTGCTTTTCCATATTAAAAAAAA
>VZRH01003847.1:144983-247758 GCA_013397555.1 Urocynchramus pylzowi | reverse complement strand
AAAAAAAAAAAAAGCTGAAAGCTATTTGCAGTGGACAAAAAGCTGCCAATATAGTGTCTAATTTAGCAAGTGATTAAAAATTGAGAAGTGTAGCTATAGATCATCAGAACAGTGAGGTATGTCATGAAAGGTAAGCAAACTTGCTCAGTCAGAGTCTAAAAGAAATTTCAGTCATCTAGGATATGGAGAAGTTAATTGTAATTTAAAAGGGAAATTAATTATTCCCTTTAAGGGGAAATTATCTTTCCCGTAGTGTTGGGGTGGATTATTAGCGTAATCCACTGTAGCATATAAATGTCCCTGTTTACACTGGGTGTGAGGTAAGAGCTTCAGACTTTGTAGCCTTGTCCTTTTCTAGCAAGTTATCTCCATAAGAGTGTTTCTGATACCAGGCACGCTCCCTAAACCTGTCTCACATGATGTGTCAATGGAAACCTTCCTAAAATGGTATTTTCTCCTCTTAGCTATGTTTGGCTTTTCATTTGACTCTAAGGGTGAATGTGATTATTGAGATATGTGAATTTGCTAGAACAATGTGGAATACAAAGTGGCATTATGTCCCATTATTAAATCTGATGCTGACCTGTTTGCCTCAGATTAGCTCAGTTTTCACTTCACCTGGTCCAAATTTATGGCTTTATCTTTGCTCTGCAGATTCCTAACTCACAGGCAACAGAACAGAGAGAAAAATACTCCATTATCCCATGTTTCCACAGGATTGTGATAGCCAGCTCCACTGCAAACATACCTCCTGGTTTAGCTAGGTACCTCTTTCTGTTCTTCAGAATAACTCAGAAACTCTAGAACTTCTCTCCTCAGTTCCTTTTTCCTTGTCCACAGATACCACGTATTTCCTCCTTCTGCTTCTCTCAAAGTACTGGTTACCACTGTAGTTGAAGTCCCTCTTGCCACATCCACAGATGTCTCTTTTTTTTTTTTTTTGCCACACCCTCAGAGTCTCTTTTTTTTTTTTCCTCCATTGTTCTGTTGTTTCTTTTTCTTCTTGCTCACTGGTGTGGGCTTGAGATTGCACAGGCACGTCTTCTTTCTTAGCTATTTCCTGAAACAGTCCTTACTTTTGTATGTACCCAATAGTCACAGCTAAGAACAACTACCACTGCAACCACATGCCTTCTGGTCAATGCTTCAATTCTTTTTTTTTTTTTTTTTTTTTTTTTTGACTGTTCTTTTCTCATTTGAACTATAAAATGTGACAAGGTTGGGGCTTTTTATCTTGTTGTGTGGAAGCTACCACATAGTAATACTATAGATATTATCAGAAAAACTTTCTTCTTTTTTTATCCTAATATCTTTTCTCCTAGAACTGTGATATCTCTCCCTTTTGAAACCTATTCTGTCTTTCCAGATGCAGTTCCAAAAGTAATAGGGACATTTTTTAACTTCATTTGTTCCTTTTTCTTTTTCACATCTGAATACTTTTGCTCCATTTGTAAAACATCTTCAGATCTTTGCTATTTTAGACTGTAGTTACACAGTCATGACTTTTTATTTTTCCAACTCTTGCCAAGATTACCAAAACCACTCATGTTCAACCAGTGGGCTCTTTCTTCCTTGGCAATACATGGTCTGAATCACTCATCAAGGGAAAAAGTACTGTTACCACTGGAGAGCACTCTTATATAGCTACAAATACTGATTTATGTCCATCAGCTCCCTACTTTTTCTTCATTGTCTGAAACATCTGACAGGTATTTTAAGTGTTTGACCACTATTGGTCATTAGAAGAGCTGGAGGAAGTTTTTTGGATGTTCTTCAGAAGACTGGATCCTGTTACACTACCTTCTGTGTTCACTTCCTTTATGTGCTTGTGGGACACCAGCACTGAGTTTGCCACTGGAGGTGGTCTGAAAGATGAGGGAAACCTTGAAAGCTTTGCTTCCTGCCTCCTTAACTCATACTGTAAAGGGACCTGTGCTTTGTGGATTCTAAGAAGTCATTTTACCAACTGCAGTCATTGCAAAAATTCATTTCCATCACTTTCTCCATCTGTTGATACTTTTTAACGAGAGAGTAGCTATTCTGTGGTTAAGCAGTCTACCAGCAACCAGTGATGGGTTTCCTGAAATTTACTCAATTAATAGCTGGGTGGGTGACTCCAGTCTGAGATTTCAGGGGCATTTACCATGCAATTGCAGCTGATAATGCTCTTTACTATCATGGGATCATTGCAGTTGCTCAAAGCATTAGCAGGCAGCTATCACATGTTCCCAAAGCTGTCTCATCTCCAGGCTGAACCAGCCCCACTTCCACAGGAAGTGCTCCAACCCTGGATGTCCTGGTGGCATCCACTTATTTCACTTCAGCTCAACATCTTTCTTGAACTGGGGTAGGGAGCAAAATTGAAAACAGTATTTCAATTGTGGTCCAACAAGTGCCAAGTAAAGGGGAGTAACTGACACCCTACCTCTGCTCCTGTGAGCACAGCCAAGGATCTTGCCTACCTGCCTTGTTGTCAGTGGAATTCACAGTGGATTGCAGATTCGTGCTTAGCCTAAAGTCCACCAGGACCCCCAGGCAGTCAGTACCCAGACTCCTTTGCTATCTTGAATATGTCTGTGGTAGTCTGGAAGATTATTTTAGTAACCTGCTTGAGCTAGCTTGGCTTGGGATTCTCTGGTCTTGACGTAACATCCTGCAAAATACTCAAAGAAAATTTAGACTACTCTAATGGGCTATTTTGTACCATCAGTTAAAAACAGGAACCATCCAGGATGGGGATCAAGTCTTGTGAAGATATATTTCTAATGGCAGAACCCTTTATCACTCTGGACATTTTCTGAAAATTATTGCAGTCCAGCTTGACTATGAATCAGCAGTCATTAAATCTTACATCGTGAGTACAAGAGGCCAGATAATACGTTTTGCCAAGGTCTCTCCAGTACTTGCTGGAATGCGGTGGCTCTTTAGCCTCTTTTGAGTGATGCATGTCACATACTGCACATAAAAAAATGTACGAGCACTCCATGTGATCATACCAAGCCTCTGAAGATTTCTTTGGCTCTTCAGTTGCTTAGCTCAGATTCACAAGTGGGACACAGCGCTTCGTTCTTCAGCTTGCATGGAAATGCTGACTTGTTTAATTTAAGAATTATTAGTGGGATTTTTAGAAGGGCCTTAAGTGACTTATGAACATAAGCCCCATTGAAAGTCGAATCCTACTTTCCATAAATATCGACCATATTTCTTCTGGTAAAATGTTTCTGGCTCAAGGGCCTCCTGCCAAAAACAACCTGTCTCCATTTCTAGACAACTTTCACCCTGCATTTTTGATATGTGCAACATCCCCACGGAGCACAGCGTTGCAGGTCAGGAAATGAGCGTGGAACAAAAGAAGCGTAGGAAGCACTGTCGACTGTGTATCCGACCTGGGAGACAAGACACAACGTGGCTGTGGCTGGGCTGTGAGAGCTGCAGCCTCCCTGGGACTCCAGCCAGGAAATTGCACAAAGCCAGAGTGAAAGACCCTCACCAAGTTTTTTTCTTCACACTGACAGATGTCCCTCTCTAGCAACCTGTCATGCTAGAGAGAAGTTACAGAGGTGACAAAAAATGTTAGTCAGGGATTATGGCTGTTTCTCTGACTGATTTCCATTGTCTGTTTGCAGACAGAAAATAGGTGAGCTGCTTAGGCACAGTCTGTGGGCAGTAAGAGACTGGGGACAATGAAGTCTGGAGCTGGAAAACACAGGAGGAGGCAGTCCTACGTCCCCTTCCTTTCCTCTAGTCCCTGTCTGTACTGGCTGTTCACTCTAACAGCTGATTCTTCCCCTTCCATATATGCTTGTGAAACATCTCATTGACCACAATAGCTGGAGACTTCCAGAGTGATTTGAATACCCAGACCAAACACCTGAACAATTCAGATTCTCTTCCACAAACAGAAATTCAGAACAAGGGGATGGTGGGAGCTTTCTGAAGGGGAAATGTTACTGTGACACCAGTTGGAAAAACAAGTATTTGCTAATGTCCTTCTGTGTTCAGGGTGTTATCAGCACAGGAATTTTAGCATGGCCATCATTGGGCTACTGAGCCTTTGACAAGGAAGCATTTGCTGCAGTGTTGCAGTACCTCCCACCCTTAAAGCAGATGGGTCTCACTTCTGTGGCACCTTTAATGTTACTTCAGGCTGGATGCTTCCAATACTGAGAGACTGCAAATGCTTTAAAAATATCAGTCCATGACCTGAAATGTATATAAAAGACAACAAGTCTTTTGACATACAACTAATAACAAAAAAAAAGAGCAAAACTGGCATCATAGTGGGTAGAAAAGGTGTACAGTTAAAAGGTGTACTGGTTAAAAAGGGGTTGGTTTTTGGGACAATGTGGGCTATCTAGGGCTGTGAATACAGGAGATCTCAGGCTATGAGCTCTGGTCTTCTCATCATTCAGCTGAGGTTCTGGCTGAAGGATGCTACAGTTCCCCCTCTCCTTGTGATCCAAGTCCTCTTACAGCAAAAATAAGGGGAGAGAGAGAAAATGAGATAAGCCCTGACCATTACCTGAAGACTGAGTTTGGATCTCCCAACCCAGAAGCTCACCTGTGCATCTGGTCACATGGTATAGATTGACTCCATGGATCTGTTCCCACCCTATTAGATGGACCAGGCCATTCAACAGACCAGAAAATATCCCTGAATGACACATTTCTGGTAAGCATAGGCTCATTTTCTATAAAAGAAGAAAAGGAAAATTCAAGACAGAAATAATGGAGGAAAAAAAATACACATTTCTTGGTTTGTATTTTCTTTTTGGAGAAGCAGACTACTACATTTCTGCTGTATTTTCTCAACAGATACCAGGAGACTTTTCCGAGGTTATTTTTGGATCCATTAGATCTCATTCTTTCCTGGAGCCCTAGCCAGGTCAACAACACTAAGGAATGACTATTTGTACTCAATGAACTCTGCCTCTCAACCTCTGTGTCCTGTGGAGCAGGCACTGCTGCTTGAAAGAAATCTAGCAGGGTTTGTTTTGGGGTTCAGCTTGTTTCCTTGAGTCCCCTTGGAAAGTGACCATGGCAATTAGAAATATTAATTGAACTGCACAGAAACTCAGCCAGAAACTTGTGCTCTCCCTCAGGGAGCAGCCATGGAGACCTGGATGCCAGCTGAGGTCTGTGAGGTTTAGCAGGCTGCTAAACTCAAGGATGGGAGCCAGCTCTGAGCTGGGGACACCAGCCATGCTGCTGGTTTATGGCTTGTAACGCCACAACCCAGCATCCTCACATGTGAGGCTGTGACACAGCATCTTCACATGTGTGCTCCTCCATGCTGGGCCTGGGTGCCTAAGCATTCACATGTGCTGCTTCCAGACTGGCTCTGTGCTGATTCCCAGCCTGAGAAGTGTCTAATGTAAGTGAAATGCATGCTTGCAAGAGCGATGCTGAAACCCCAGCCCTGCTCGCCAAATCACCTCTCCAACTTCTTGTGCAGCCACTGGCACAAGGGAGGGCAGGAGGAGCCAAGATTTCACTTTTTTCATCTTCAAGAGCTTTGGTTTTAAACCTGTAACCTGGGGGAGGAATATGCAGGCTGTTCCCTCTTGTGCTCTATATTTTTAATATATAGTAGGAGATTCAGTAAGCCATTACTTTCCTTTTCCCCTCCTGTGTGATTAATTTTGCAAAGGAGTCTGCCTATGACAGAAATAGTGACAAACACAAGCAGCTCCTCACCTGCTTTCCAAATGTGCCTTTGGGGCCAGCCTGTGAACCATTCCATCACGCTGATGAAGAGTCACACAAGCAGCTTCCACCACCCTTGGAGGGCATGAAGCCCCTGCCTTGCTGTGGTGCACAGAGGTGCAAGCTGGAGCAAAAAAAAAAAAAAAAATGGTGCACAGGTGACACCACCTGACTGGCAGCTGAGAAAACAGATGCTCGGCTTCACACACTCAAGGGATGCCCTCTTCCATGCTGTTAGGAATATCTCCCTACCAGTGGCTGGTGGGATAGTGACACAAGCACAAAAGGCAGTCACCCTCTGACTTTATTTTACTTTTCTGTAGCTACAGCCTTAAAAAGTCTGGAAAAGGTTTTTCACACTAAATTAATTATGCTTCAGCCTAGATTGACCATTATGCAATCTAGTTGTCCCTGTTCATAAAATCATATTGTATTTAAAAGGCAGTGAACATTGGCTATAATCATTATGGGTAAATGTTTTAGACAAAAGCATATTCCACATGTGATTGAATTTTAGCATGCACCAAAACACACGTGTGTTGAAGGATTCAAGGTGCACAGTGACAGGGACTGGTTAACACCAGTAGCTGAAGAGATAAAAAGAGCACTACAAACTTAAAGAAAGCAAGTGAGCTCACCAAAGGTGATTCTTAATGGTTTTTCAGATTTCATATTTTTTGGGTTTTCCTCTTGTATATAAATATCCTGTTCCATATGCTGTTTTGCTAAATGGGGCACAGAAAAGGAAGTGCACATATTCTCTCTTCAGTGGGCACTTCACACATAGTGATCTCCACTTCTGCCTGAGCCTGAAGAGGAATCCCTTGTCCACACACGGGCCTTCCAAAATTCCAAGAGGGAAGGACTACTTTTGGTTTGACATAGCCTCTTTCTGCAGGGTGCCACCTTGCTGTACTTGCTGCACGAGTGACCCTCACTCACCCCAGACCTGGATGCTGCCAAGAAGAACCTCTGCCATGTCCAAGCCACTAAAGGTGGTATGAGCCTGCACATGCAGTTGTTTTCCTGATGTCAACATGCTTTAATACAGAACAACAACCATATCTGAAAGCCCTGCCTTCTGCATTCAACAACCAACCCTGAATATTCCCCAGGTATTATGGATGTTCTGCTACCAAAATCTGAGCACTCCAGAGAATCCTAACCTCATGGTTTTTTCTGCCTTCTCTCTGCCCTGTATTCATCAATGCCACACATTAGAGGGCAGGATGAGAAGTCTCCATGGTGTCTTTAATACAACACAAGAATAGTAGTTTTCTTATTTCTAGTTCAGCCTTGGGGAAAGATATCCTGAAATGGAATATATCCTGATCTATCAGTGATGAATGACATGGATCTGTTTATACAGATGTTTATACAGTGTTTGTTAATTGTAATTATTTATTGTTCCAAATTCCAAAGCAGCTTGCAGCATTGCAGAGATCTGATAAGTGATCAGTGTTCTACAGAGATGCTGTGAACATTAGTTTCTAAATTATAGGTGAGAGCCAGCATGAATCTATACCAAAGAGATTCTTTGCAAAAAAGTGAAACATGAAACTGAGTTTGTTCTCAGCAGCCCATTTCAGCCTCTACTACCGCAGCAGCATAGGTGCCCCTAGTGTGATGTGGTAGGAGAGAAATTTTAGCATGACACATGGCACAGATGGGTCAGAGAAAGGACATTTTGCACATCTTCTTCACCTCCAGTATCCCAACTCATCCAACTCCCTCCTGCCTCTAGCAAATGTTATTTCCTTTAGCTCCATTGTGTCGTGCTGACAAAATTCAGGCCTACAGCAATGTTTTTTCCACTTGAGGAAATAGGGAAGCATGAATTAAGTCTTCCCCGTTGATGATTGCACTGTGATGTGTTTGTTTTGGTTTATTTTTATGCAGTTTGCAGCTCTGTTAATTCAGTCACACTTATTTCTCCTGCTCACATTCAAGTTCACCATTATCAGCTTCTGGCTTGCTTACCATCCCTGTAAGCTGATGTTCAGGGGCGTGCAGCTCATTCTTTACTCCTCCACATTAAAAGCACTTTGGAGGGTTTTGCTTTTGCTGTTCAGATCTTTACATCTTCATGTAGCTGCTGCTGCTGTCCTGCAGTCCTATGGGCTACCATATCCTTGATACTTTATTTTATTTTAAATTTCATCTGATAATTGAATCAACTATTCCAACTCAAAATCATAGGGATCAGGCTAGAAGCTATACTTTCATTTTCCTGGGATCAGGTGGATGTGAGAATAGCAGTAGTTTGGCTAGATGAAGGGTTCATGCATTCCTCTCATGCACTCCTACATGTGACTGATGGCTTTTGCCATCTCATGGTCCTCCTTAGCAAGTTGATACTCTCATATTTAATACTTGATCATTTTGTTCCATGAATTTTTCTAATGATGCTTTTTTTAACCTATGTAGCCTTTTAGCTTCCACTCTGTCATAAGGAGTTGCCTGCCCAGTGTAGCCGTATTTAGGGTGAAGAAATACTATCTTTTTTTTTATGTTGAACCTTCTAGCATGTTTCACCAGCATGCCATTAGTGCTGTGCTTTATCACTTGTGCCTCTATAAGCTAAGAAAAAGATTCCATGTATTTTATTGTTTTGGAACAAAACATGTAGTTTTGTAAGTAGAAAGAAAATGGTCCATAATGAATATTATGTAAAGTGTAAATTGCAAATCAGAGCTGACAATTGAATGCCTGAAAATCCGATGTTGCAATTTTTCCCCTTTCTTTAAGACCTTTGAACAAATCATTTGGGGCTCACAACATCTGAAAGTGCTTAGGTGAAAGTGGCATGAAGAGGTGTGATCAAAGCTATTTTCATAGCAGACATAAAAATCATAGCATATCTGATTTAAAACAGGGTAAGCAAAACCTAACCTGCCTGCTGGAGAAGATTCCATTGAAACTAGTTTTAGTTATCATGAGGCTCAAGTAGCATGTTTGGGACGCTGGAGATTTGGATCTAAAGCAAACCCTCACCAACAGGCATTTAAATACGCTAGAGACTCCGAGTCTTGCAATGTTATGATGTTATGTATATGAAGAAAACTCACTTTAAATTATGCAGTCTGATGTTAGGATGAAGTTAAATTGCATACGAAATAATAATTTTCATTATCAGTTAAAAAATCACCCCGCATTTTAAAAAGCTGTTCGTAGGCATCTCGCAATGTAGGTTAAAAGAGAAGAAAAAAACCCAACTTTTTAGCAAGGTAAAAAATAATGTGTTTAGCTTCAGGCACTCTTTAAACTGCCTCTTTTCTGAGAAGGGAACACAGATGTGTGAGATTCTGGATTTAGTTCCAAGCCAATACTCTTAATTAACTTCAAATTGTTTAAATATATAACATCTCAGTGCAGAATGTAACATCCTGGAGTGCACCGGGCTGTACCCAGGTGTCAGTTGTTCCCAAAGTTCACCTGCAGCACCCCAAACCACTGCAAGGGGCAAACATATCTGACTCATAATGGCAAATTACTTCAATGTGTGCCTGTTTTTTGGGCATGAAAATAAGGCCAGAAGGGTGTTCATACTGAAAGGAATGCTTGGGATAAGAAATAGAAATAGAAACATTGGTTAAAGCTTGAAGAGCACATTTTGCCATCGCTTTCAAATCACCCTGGGAATGACTGGGAGAAAGAAAAGGTACTTAGGAAAGACATAGGGGTTCTGCAAGATGGAAAATGGTCCTAGACTGTAGCTCTCAAGAATAAACAGTAGGCAAAGAGCAAGTAGGGAGACTGGGTTTGGTTAGGCCAAGAGATAGAGTCTAGAGATATACAAAATTAAACAGAAAAAAGAATTTTCAATGAGTTGAAATTCACTTCATGTGGTCTATTTCATCAATGAAAAAGACTAAGTGGTTCACAAGTCAAAAGGGAGTTGATAATGCCTTCCTGTGGCCCCAGCTAAGGCCGTGTCCCTCAGGTCCCAGGGTGTAGATGTCATTTGTTGGTGCTGATTGTATGCTGCACAGAGCCTGTGGGCAACAGCACCAAAAACAGGTCTGGAGGAGCTTAATATCTCTGTCCATTGCGGCAGGTGTGAACAGTGTGCAGAAACCAGCATCTAGAGCTTCCAGCTGAGCACCCAGGTTAAAGAAAAATGTTATGCTACTGCTCCCACTATGGTTCATGTCCCCATTATGTACCCACTGAGGTCCTGAGGAAACTTAGGTGCACAAGCATCTAAGTGAGAGGTCTTTATCCTGTGCACAGTCAGTCGCAAAGAAATCTTCTGATCTGTGGAATTTGTGACTTTTATATTACTGGTTTTTTGCAATCCATACATTTGTATACACATGCAAACATACACAAGCTTTTTGTACCTGATTTTTCTCCTGTATTTTAGTGGTAAGATACCAGTGTAACTTTAATAACTTCATGAGAGTTGCTCAGAGCCAAAAGTACTGTAAATGAGTGGATAATCAAGTCTGCAGTGTCACCCCCCAGTTTCTGGGCTACATGCAGGCAGTGTCCTTAGGACGTATCTGTGCTGAGACCCTCACCGTGAGGAGATCCCCAAGCAAGCAGCCAGAGAGCAAGCTCTGGATGGCTGTGTCAGTGTGCTATGATGCTATTAATTAGTCCTGAGTTAATTAGCCCTTGCAAGAGGCAGTGTTAACCTGGCTGTATGGCTTTGGGGACCTGTGTAGTGTCTCTGCATGGGACTGTGCCATGTCATCCCTTCAGGATGTACTATCCCCTTCTGAGGCAAAGCAAAATCTGCCACACTTTGCTTCTGTGTCACAAGGTGGGACTGGGGATTTTCGTAGGAAGGATGGTCTGTGTTGCTCAGAGGAGCAGTGAGGAAGACCACAAAGTGAAATGAAAAGGTTGTGGCAAAGTTCTGTAGAGTGGGCCTGAGTCACAGGGAGAATTCAAAAAGGTAAGAAGCAGGTTGATTATTTTCTGTCATGGGATTAAATGAAACAGACTCAATCCAAAGAAAATAAAGCAATTTTTTATGCAATGGATAGTTAAGAAATCAAACTCCCTCTGCCAGTATTTTGTGTGTGTTGGACATTTATACAGGCTCATAAAACTAATTAGACAAATAAAGGAAAAAGCTACCCAAAGCTTTCAAATTTCAAGATTTGCTTTAGGCTAAGGAAGTCCTGGAGCAGCAGCCACTTGAGGCCAGGACATCAAAGACAAATCACTACTCCATTGCTCTAGTCTTGCATTTTTTCCCTGTCACCTGCTGCTGGCCAGTGGAGCTGCCAGCCCTGGCTCCAAGAAGGGTAGAGCTCTTCCCAGTGTCACTGCTATATTTGTAGCAAATCTCATAGGTGCCCCCCAATCTCCAGGGAGCTTCTTGTGATTAATTTAAAACAATGTGCTTCCATCAGAAGTGTTGAGCTAGTAGGCATGTCCTTGAAAGAGGAAGAATCAGAATCATAGAACCACAGAAAGTCCTGGGCTGGAAGGGACCTTAAGGATCATTTGGCTTCAATCCCCCTGTCATGGGTAGGGATGCCACCCACTAGATCAGGTTGCTCAGGGCCCCAAGATTAGGACCACAGAAAAAATAATAATGCAAAATCATGTCATTTTTTTTCATGTGGGGTTTTACCCATACTGCAGAAGAAATGCATGCCACCAGCTCATGACTTATACTGAGAAAAATTACTACATAGCCCACAAAGAGCATAGAAAGCATATGTTGCTTGGATAAAATTTTAGGCCAACTCATACCACCTTAAGTAGTGTAGGAATACTATACTATACAAACCCAAGACACTGTGTGTCTCATTCTGAGAAGAATTCAAGCATGTGTTGCCACAGACAGGCTAGCACCAGCATTTTTGATCTTTAACAAAAGCTCTTGATCAGTAACTTTAAATACTACAAAAAGATCTAGTAGCATCTAACAAGTGATGTAAGCAAAGAGTTGAGGAGCTGTAATGCTGAGCAGGCTGACTGATATTTGTCAGACTTCCAAAGCTCTGCTCAATCTCTATCTCCAAGGCAAGCAAATGAGAAAAGGAAATTCAGAAAAGGATGATAATTACCGGTGTCTCTCTCAGCAAAGACTTGAAGGTTTTCAGATTGGCTCCTGCCTTTTTCAGCCTGACAAGAATTAGCCCAGAGAAACCATGTGTATGAAAAAAATTGTGTAATTTTACAGCACCATTCACATGTTCAGGAACTCCTTTCAACAACCAAGTGAACCAGGAATCTAATGAACAAACAGTTGAACTTAAGCTCTGGATAACCCTCTAATCTTCTCCATTCCCCTTGAAAATCTGAGGAGGAAAACACTAGAAGACAACAGATTAAAAAAGCCTGACCAAGGGAACTGCTAGTGGACAGCTAGACATGGATGTTTCTCTTGTTTGCAATTTTTAGCAATTAAGAAAGTGTTGAAATATTTTGAAAACATGTTATCATTGAGAGAAGAGACACTCCTAGGATTTAAATGTCAGACAGAAATAGGGTAAAAGACTGATTGGCTTTAGTTGATAGCAAGTCAAAACTAAATTCAGATTTTCCCCTCAAACAACATAAGCTGTCAAATATGAAAGTGAGCGAGTCATTCTTCTTCGGATTTCACAGACAATGAATACCAAAGCAACACATACCATAATAACAAGGCAGTGTTGAGAGGAGCTCTAAAACTCCATCTGATCCACCATATGTTGCAAGAGAAATAAGAGTTTCTGAAGGAGACAGAGTCCTCAGTGAGAAGAAAATGTCTGAAAGACTCTAGAGATGGTTTTCTGGGCAGATACTACTATGAGAAGGAAAGCAGAAGTAAAAAAAGCCAGATATTGATTTGGAAAAGCTGTGAATAAGGTTAAACATTTACAAATAACACATCAAGGAGCTAACATCTAATCAAAGCCATGGTCTTTCATTTTATGCCAGAAAACTAATTATATTGAATTAAGTCAAAAGAACAAAGATGTTTGGAAATAAAATATGTTGAAGGATGAATGAATCAACATGAATCTTAAATTCATGAGGAATGATGACCTAGTCACCAAATCAAATATGGGTTCGCAAATGTAATTAAGAAGATCAAAATAATCCTGCGTCAATCATTAAACAATTAAAGCATGGGGAGTAATGAGGGAAATGATGGCAGTCAAGAAAAAAGGAAACATCTAATAATTGTTTTCTAAAAAAAAAAATAATGAAAGACTCTGAAAGGTGGGCATTGCTCTGAATTGAAAATCTCAGTATGCCTTTTGACTCTCAGTTGCTGTTGATCTCTGGTCTCATTGTCTGCAAAGACAGCTTTGTTTCTGCTTATCCTCTGCCCATTATTTATGGAGAAGGACATAATTCACGTTGTGGAGGTGTTGCTATATCTTGGGGCAACCCGATTTGATCTTGTCAAAGTGACTCAGCAAACAAAGCATCATAATTTGTTACTGAACTTCTGACCACTCTTTTAAACAAGTGTATCTTTGGTCACACAAGGATGTAACAAGGATGAAGGTTGTCTGAGAACAAGAGTCTAGAATAGACACAAAAATTAAACCAGCAGACAAACAAGGAAGAGATCATTAGATTGGAGACAGCTAGTATTCCAGAGCTCACTTGGACAGAGCCATGGCCTGTATGACCATAAGACTGAATGATAAGCATCTTGGAACTACTCTACATTTCAAATCTTAAAGCAAGCACTCTACATTGCTCCCTGAAGTCCATGCAAAAGTAATGGTTTGGTAGGATGCTCAGCAGGAACCCATGCTGCTGGCAAAGTCAACCATTTCTATAGCAGCAGATTCTTTACCAATAGCTCAGTGATTCTTATTTGTTCTGATTTGGGCATCCAGAAGGTTCACTGCCCAAGTATGACATCTACAGCTGAAACAACCATAAATGTGCTTTGCTTTACACAATCCCAGAGAAGTTTGCAGATGAAAATTTATGCTTAGAAGATAATAAATAAAAGAAGCATCACAAACCAGCCTAAAAAACATCTTGACCCTGCTTAAAATTTAGTTACGTGCTCATAAGAAAGATAATGGCACAGAGGAAATGCCTTTTCCTGCAGAAAAGCAGAATTCTGTCATCTCTTTGTCCTACACATGGACTGGATGAACCCGAAAAGACATTTTATTCTTGGAGTTTTTATTCCAAAACACGTCTAAGGATTAGGCTATTACTCACATAGATGATTGCTTACTACAAAAGTCATCTGTTTTATACTTGAAAATAAATAGGCAACGAAATATCTCAATGTATTCCATTTTCCCCTTTACTAAACTGCATTTGTGTGCTTAACGTTAACCTTCCCATTCAAATGTCATTAGCTGCTAATTAAGATGTTGATATGCTGATTGTATATCTTGCAGTAGAGATGATTTGCAGGCACTTACTAGGTGTTTATCAAACTCCAGCACACGTATTGGTTTAGCATGTGTGGCACATTTAATTTACTGAACACTGTCCCAGTTCTCCACTCTTTTTTTTTTTCCTAATACATAATGAGCAAAACATGGCAAGTTGTCAGGAATAACCTCAGAAGAGAAGTAAAAGTAAGTGACCTAGGCACTCTTGTGCAAAGAGTTTTTACCCATGATTTCAAGAAACCTTATTTAGAAATCTCTAAAACTATCTCAGCATATTACTAGCAAAATGAATAAGCCCTCTGAATTTGCCTACAATTTACACTGTCCCATAGTCAGAGACAGAAGCCTCCATAGTGTTAAAGGTCTCTTTTCAAGCAACTTCTTTGCTACTGGCAAGAAGAGTTTAAATCAGAGGAAGGCAGTGATGATTCTGCTAGTGCAAAAGCAGTTCTGCAACACAGGGTACATTTTCACAGGACTTTTTAATATAATTTATGAATATTTGCTCGCAACATAATTGTCTTTTCTGCTGACATTTTCAAAGCAACACTGTGATTTGTTGGGTCTCCTGAGAGTCCAAGTACAAAACTGATAATTATATTAAATATACATAGACAATAAAGAGTGTGTTTACATAACTATGCCCATAAATATCTGGTTGAACAGTCATTGTTCTCAAAACCCTTTTAAGCAGCTCTCAGAGGGATCCAATTCTAATGACATGATGGTTTAAAAGATGTTGCTCAGTCTTGTTCCATATTTAATTAACTTTCCTTTTTTAAACTTGTGATGGTGGAGACAATAACAAATAGCTCTGAAAAGAGAACGAGCCTTGAAACATGAGTGAGACCTTGTCAGGCTTTTGTGTGCCACACACAGAAGAAGATCTGCACACAAGAGTTGGTGGCCAGGGACTGTCCAGCTCCTGGGGGACTCCTTTGCTGTAGCATGCACAGCTCACTACGACTAATAATAACAGCAACAACAACAATAATAATTAAACAAATCTTCTGCATACCAATAAGGGAAGTGACATAGGGAGGGAAAGTGAATGTATTAAATGGAATTGGTAGAATAGGTCTAAACTTGTTTATTTTTGTGCTGCTATAGAGCAGTGAAGCAAATACTTTAAAGAGAATGGCACATTGCCCACTAGGATGTAAAGGGCGTGTGAGCATTAATTGAGCACCAATGTATGACTGAACACATTAAGCAGGAATCAAGGCAACTTTTCTGAATTCATGGACAGTCTTATTCTATGGAGTCCTTCACATTGCCTCATCCTAGACAGGGCTGCTGCAGCAGCACAATATTCTGTTTTCACACTGAGCTATTTTTAATTGTCACCAATTATAATTCATTTACTTTTATGTGTCCTGGTTGTCACAATATTAACATTTGTAAGTCTTTCCCTTTGCAGGCTGTGAGAATCTGTTGTGACATCTCAATAAAGTGGGATTCAATCAAGGTGTGAATGAATTGTTAATCTTGTTATAAATAGAAAATGCCATATGTTGGTAAGGAACGGACGTCTCCCTTTTTCTCTTGTTGAGGACAGTGGAAATGAAACAAAGTGAGTGGTCATGCCAGAATTACTAACAAAGTCCAGTCACTGAGACATGGAAAGAACTTCAGCTTTCCCCCTGCTCTTAAGAAGGAGGGGACAACTATTAATGTGTCCTAAGCAGAGCTTTTGAACATTTTTCATGGGGTTTTCATGGGGTTTGCAAACTGACTTGATAATCAGGAAAAGCAGTGAGAGCAATAGGCTTGGAGGGAATCAAAGAAATTCTGACAACCTCCATGTGGACTGAACCACCTAAAATGGATTGGAAAGTCCAACTTATAGGCAACTGCCTCGGAACACATGGTAGAAATTCTGGTTTTGTGTAGCTGAATGTCATAAAGGCCTAATACATGCTTATTCCTAGACTATCTTTTGTTCAGATAAAGAATCAGTGCATTTCCTCATAAATTCAGTGCTCAGATATTGTCTGGGTAGGTGGCTTCACTTCTGTAGTATAAATTCTGTATTTATATCTGCTTTAGGTCTGTGACATTTCTTAAACTTAACTCTGGCAAACAAGAAGAAGGGCTAATTGCTTTATTAAACTATCACTTAGAGCAAAACTCATGTCCATTTGAAATCTTGGGAATATAGCCTGTCTCAGAGGTAAAAGGATACCTTGTCCATCAGTCTATCCACACAACTCTTGAACAGATTTATCCTTTTACACTGGGCTAAGGGCATGAGGAGGGGCTTCTTTTAGCTTTTGCAAACCCAGGGCAGAGAAAGGCACGCCACAGCTGAAATGCACACATGCACACAGAGTGCCGTGTCTCTTCTTCCAACAGGCAAGATGATCTGCCTCTCCTGTTGATTTTTCTAAATGCTGTGATAATTCCCCAAGCTATGCTCAGCTCTCATTGGGAAGTTCGGATGTCTTCCATAATCTATTTAAACAGCTATTTAGGTATCACTGAGAAACCTGTTACTTTAGAAAAGGTAAGAGGATTCCAGCACTTGATACCAGCAGCCAGCTCTCAGAAGCCACCTGGGGCTGCCCGTGGCCACAAGACCCCTCTATTCCCCTGAGCCGACCTCAAGGGACAATTGATGCATGAAGTCTTCATCACATTTGCTGTTGATGTGTTTGCTGTTCCTTTATTTACGTATCTAGAAATTCAACATCTTTGCATGTTTTGCAAGCTGTCATGACATGAGACGCAAGTAATAGACTATGTTTTGCTTGCTAACATATTTTTGACATATTTTAGCTTTGATTATAAGATTGCATCTTTCCTTGCTACCATCTGTCTCAACTCAGTGGCACTCTGGCATTTACAAAAACAGTAGGGTGTAATATTTCTTATATACTTGAACTCTACTACAAACATGTTATTTTCAGTCTTAACCAATATGTCACACTTTCACACATGAAGGCTGAAATGTCTTATATCCTTTAAGGTATCTGTCAAAAATAAAGAACATATCATCACATTCAATTTGGCTGAGATGAGTAATATATTAATGAGAATAAGAATGGGAACGGTTTCTGACTTATAAATAGAACTGGCATTTTACAAGCCTTATGTATTCATGCCTGCATTTATCCTTTTGTCAGCACAAATGAGATATTAATATTAAACCTGGGAATTTCTTTCTTGTATTTAGCAAAATCTGCACAATATTTTCAAAGCTGGAGTGTTAAATATGCAACATTTGTTCGTGGAATATCTGGTAGCCAGATACTCTCTGATTTTACTTCTTTTCTCTCTGTCCTCCATCTGTAAGGAGTCAAATTGTTACACTCAGCAAACTGGAAATCACACTTTATATCTACCCTGATAGCACTAGTCGAGCAGTTCTAGACATTTGGACTTGTTGTGATGTGTTGCTATTTAAAGGTAGTATTTCAGCAGCACTGGTTTTCATGGGATAAAACTAGAATTCCAGCAATAGGATGACATACTAGAATAGCTGGAGAAAGGTTTTTTGGCCTCTTTTGCAGGTGAGCTGGAATAGTGGGGGACAGTGGTAGGCAAGGAGAGTTTTTATCCCCTTTTTTCTTCTCCTTGAAGGTGCAGGCAGTCAGGAGCCAATTCAGAACTGAGCACAGCTGTGAGGGGTTGTGAGAGCTCCCCCCGGGGTGTGGTGCCAGTGAGCATCACCCTGCAGTGCGCGCCACATCCAATTCTGCTACCCGTGCCAGAGGAGAGGGTGAGGGATGTCAGCTTAACAGCACTGCTGGCCAGAGCTGTGGTGGCTCCCTCTCATCACTACCAGACCCAGCTCATTAGGTGATATTTCATTTAAATTTACTGATAATTATACATGGAAGATGAGTGGTGACTCCCTCGGCTACCAACGTGTCAAGTGTGTAAGTATGACATTGCTGAGACAAACAAAAGATACAAATAGACCCAGAAAACAGTGAATATCACTCTCAAGCACACATTGCTTTGCAGTGGGCCAGCAGATTTGTTTCTACTGTTACATTTATTTCAATACTTACCTTTGAGAAAAGCAACCTATTCCTACTGAGCAGTGTACAGATCCTGATGCAATGGGATTCCAGGTCTTGATGGTTCTTTAGGTAATATAACAGCAGTAATAACAATGCTACTTTCTGAGCAAAAAGACAAGACACAAAGCACACTCACACATAATGGTAAACTGAATTTATTTCCTTTTGGAAAACAATTCCAGTAATCTCCAGGTTCAGACCGCAGAGTAAACATTAATAACAGTAACATACAGGTTAGTTCAACTGATTCAAGAATTTGGCCATGTGAAATCATTAAGGAAAGTCTTGAACACTCAAAGCTTCAAATGGTATCCAGGAAAAAAAATTCTTTGACAAACTACATAACAACTATTGCATATATGGTAATGCTATCTGTCATATCGCAAGGCTTACAAATATATATACGGGCCTTATTCAACTGTGGGTTCCTGCTCTGTGAGAAAGAGTCTCTTCATATTTTTTGCAAGAATCTTCAGCAATAAAAAATAGTCTTAGATTCATCAGTTTGTATACCAAAAGAGAGATTTCTGGACTGAAGTTTAAACAAAAGGGAGGCCAAACAGAGCTGCAATGGAACATAGCTATTACTTTCTCCCTCCTCCTTGAAAATGACATTTTTTCTTAAGCTATTTTTTTCTCCTCACACAGTATTATTATTATTTGTATCTTTCCTGAATAGGGCCCAAGTCCACTTGTCTTTATAAGACCATTTTAGTATCAGACAACATAATACATGTGCAACACTTTATATACAGGAAGTCTATCCGGTGCTCAAAAGTTCAAACACATGAACATCCAACAGTTTCGATAATACAAGTTTTATGGTACAATACAATGATTCTGAATAATATACATTAACAATGAAAGTTTCGTGCAAAGAGTAAAATGTGTTCCCTTTTTGTGCCACAAAGAATTCTCTGGAAGAGACGGGCCTTGCACTAACTGCTGTGCTGGGTCATCGTATGATTCTGCAACAAAAACAAAAGAAACAACTTAGTCACAGGACAGGCATTTCTGTGTGAAAGAAGGATGCAAAAACAAATTTCCTGACATATTTTGTAAAATGATGGGCTGGATAAAGAGAATATTATTGACCCCTCCTTGTTTAAACTAGCCAGAAACAGCATAATTATGGAAGAGAGGAGTTCTCCCCAGCTGTTTCACACCAGTATCCTTTACATGTGCCACAAGAAGGGCAACACACCCTCTGTAGATAGGGTGTGGGCTGACCTGCCCCAGTGAAATTGCAGACCAGGTCACTGATCCTGGTGTCTGCTTACACATGGTTCATGGTTTATGCATTGCAAAAATGAGAAGCGCATTTGCCATAGAAGTCTTATGCCTGTGCTTCCTAGACTGTGGCACTGCTTCAAATGCACTCCTGCAGTAAAACCTATTTCTCCCACATGGTAAGAGCCACTCTGCTAGAAAGCTCAGAGACTGATGAGAAAACAGGAGGGGCTGGCACAGCCTGCCCTTTGGTCACCAAAACCCACAGGTATTTTTCTTCAGGTGAATGCAGTGTAGTAAAACAGTACGGACTTTGGAGTCCTAAATTCTCCTTTCTGGTACAAGTAATCACCAAATCAAGCAGCAAACACCAGCTTCACCCTCTTTCCTCGTCACCCCTCAAACCAAGTTGACCACTTTCAGAAAGATGCCATTATCCTGCTTGTACTGGCTCAGATCCTTCAGAAGCATCGACCTAAGAGCAAGGGACCAATCCAATGCATCTTAAGTTTTCTACAATATACACTGGATCCACAGATAACTAGAAAATGTCTGTGAATTCTGCTTCTTGGACAACAGGGCAGCCACTGATTAGTGATGAATTTTCCCCTTAGTAATCGGGGCCAGATTTGGGCCAGTGACCCAGAGGGCAGGGGTGTCACATCCCATGATTTGCTCCCAGCACATCCAGACCCTTCACTCCACTTTATTAAATTAATCTGTCTTTAAACCTCTTTGGACTAACGCACTCTAGGATGAACCTGTTCCCACAAGACAGTCATCATTTACAACAAAGTGAACATCTACTGAACCATACCCTCCAGAGCCACCCATGAAAGGGCACATGAAAACAGCCTCGGTGAAACGAATGTGAAATACAGCGTGACTGCAGACCAGCCTAAAAATCCTCTCTCCCATCCTCCTTCACTCTTTCCTAAACTGTGCACGCACACAAATAATAGTTCATGGGACATTTGGCAAGGAAAGGATCTTACAGTAAGACTGAGGAATTTTTAATGTAGTGCCATTCTCAAGATTAAAGGAAAATGACCCAGTGACACTCAAAGATGCAATTTCCAGATGTGAATACAAAATGATTTAATGCTGATGGCAGGAATTCCAGACTGTCCAAGGCCAAAGAGTGTTAAAAAAATACGTTCCATCACTTGATTTCATCTAGTTCCTCATCCTTCCCATAAAATCATTTCAAAATGCTGAAAAGCACTAACAATAGATGCAGCCAAAAATGTTGGCTGGTCACAGGTAATGGGCTCTGACTTTAAAGCACAAAAGCAAGGAAATTAAGAGTTAAGCCTGACAGTCAGTCCTTTTGTCATCCTGTTGTGTCCATTTATTGCAGCACTTACAGCATAACACCACAGGCTTATTGGAGACCCTGCAGTACCTAGAAACAACAGGACAAGTTAAATATGGGGTGGCAGCCTGAATTCTGATTTTCTTCTCTGCTTCTGAGCAGGTGAAGTAATACACCAATTGTTACATTGCAGACAGATATTTGGGGAGGGGGGGGGTCTTTTGTTTCTAATCTACTGAGAGTAAGCATGGCCATTTTTTTATTTCTTTTCATTAAGTGAAAAATGCATAATCAGTATGAAACTGGGTGAACAGTTGCATATGAAGCAGTCAAAAGGTGTTTTAAAATTGCAGCCGTAACTGGCTGCAATGACATTTTTGATTAAAAAATAAAAATGTCCAAATATGAAGGAGACAAAATAAAATACAGCATAAGGACTGACTTGCCCAAGCTCTCAGTGTCCCTGACTCCTGTGCCCTGGTGCAAAATGAGATTCTCTGGAAATAATGAAGAAATAATAGAAAAAAACCAAACAAGCGTTGCTGAGAAGAAGGAGACAGGGCAGGATAAGAATATGAGGAAATGCTTCGAACATTTTAGGCCTTAAAAAGGCAACAATACGTGTTGTAAACAGTCAAAACAAAACACAGTTTCCAAAGTAATTAAGGCTCCCCAAACGTGAGGGACTAGGGAGAAATACCTATTTGGCAAAGTTGCAAAAATATACAAAGTGGAAGCGCTTCAGGAACACAACATTGACAAGACAAGCAGGTGAAGGATGGGAGGGGAGAGATAAGAAAAGGAGGAAAATTCTGTAATCCTGCAGAGAGCCATATTCCACTCTACCAAAAGCCATCTATTGGAGACCCCATGTCTAAGTGACTGAAAATTGCAAACATTAATCCCAGTTATGAACTGTTGCTGTTTTTATGAGGGGCGTTGTGTTTAAAAATTTAGGGCAAAATTTCTCCTCTATTACCCACACAGCAGATCTCAGCTCTGATAGTCTCTGCCTGGTGTGCAGCGAGCTCCTGCCTCCCCAGCAGTGGGAGATCAGGCACGCGGGGAAAGCGGAATTTGGAGCTCCCGCCGGCAGGGACGCGGCAGGGCCATGGGAGCGCGGCACACCCAGGGAGAGCACAATATTACACTTGAGATCCCCTGTGTGCCTCGGAGAGCATGCTGCCCTTCACTAAAGACACACCAGACAAGCCTGAAACACACCTCCTCCAGAAACTTCAACTAGTTTGCCTGAGTTTGGAGCAATTAGTACCTCCACTTGCCAAAGAGAAGTCATTTAGCGAAGTACAGGAGGTATCATAAGCTCCTCTTGTTTGCCTCCCCTAAATCTGATTGTGCATAAGCACATCTGTTTAATTACGTGGTAGTCTCCCTACAAAGCAAAAATGTCAATTTCCTGCTTAGCCATGGAAAGGGGAAAATATTTTTTCTCAATATAATATTTCCTGGACTTCAGCAACAGCTGTGTTCCAATTTCCAAGAGCTGGGATCTCATGAGGAGACACTAGTTTGCAAATACAAATTCAAGCTTTGCATGCACAAAATGGAGGAACAGGGAAGCAGGAGGGGTGTGTGTGTCGCTGCATTTGTTATCATGTAGACACAAACCAGGAAAACTCCTACATCCCCAATTTTTATGTCTCAGTGTTACCTGGAAAGAAGGTATATTACCTGGGAAAACCTGAATTCAGTGTATTTTACAAGCAAAATAAACTCTTTAAGTGCATTTGCCCTATTCCTAGAAATAATTATTTTTGATGGCTGAATCCAGAATCCCAACTGTTATGCAACCTACTATAAAATTACATGCCACCACTTTTCTGGATGAAAATGCTTTGAGATATCCCTTTTGATAGTGTTAAGGACTTGAAAACATGCAAAGAATTTCAGGATAATACTGTATGGAAGAATCTCCTTGGCAAACAAATTCAAAAAGGTTTCTTTTCAGAAAGGCTGGAGACAAAAGAGGTAATAGTACTTGTTGTTTGGTGCATGCCTTTGTGTTTCAGAGGGAACATGAGAAGTAATAGCTAGCAAAAAGTTCCCGCCCACAGCATCAAAATTAACGAAGAAAATAATACCCACAGATAGCCACAGACTCAGTGGCCCATTAGAATCCTTAATGTGAACTGTGGTTTCATTCAATTTAAATGGGACTTCTCTGTTTTATGAGCAGATGAACCAAGACATGGCTGTACCTGACAAACAGTGCAAAAAGGGTACACGTGAAGAGGCATAAAGATGAAATGTAGGTGCATTATTTCAACAGATGGTAACAGTACCACAGCAGCATGTTATTTTTTCCTTAGTTCAAGAACACAAACATGAGTAATCAATCATCACTGATTAAGTAATTATGGTACCCTACATGTTATCACTTATCTGGAATCCTTTATCTCCGTACATTACAGACCATCTTGTATTGTTTTGCATTAAAAAAAAAAAAATAAAAATCCATCCCACTGCACTGCAATCCAGCTCCAGGTTGTAAAACAGAACTCTACATTACTATCAACCTTTAAGCGCTACAATTTACTCTTTTTTTTTAACAAAAGCAATTGGTTTCCAACAGGCTGGATAATAAGTCTTTTGACCTGCATTCTTCTTTGACCCATTAAGGTCACCCCTGTGCTCGGGCATATAGCTGACTTAGGAAATGCCTGCAAGTCCTGCATTTCATCTCCTGCCCACTCAAAATAAAGCTTTCTTTAAATGTGTCTGTACGGGTCCCTGAAGACCAGGGAGGCATCCCTGTAGTGGGCAATGGAGGGACAGAAGCTTCTGCCTTTATTAATGAATGCAGACCATTATGAGTCTGGCTGGCTCCTGCACTGTTCCCAGAAGCATATACTGTACGTGACTTAAAATGCTAGAATATTGACACAAAGCGAGCTGGGCACCCCTAAGGAAAATTACTCCTTGGATATAATGTAGGCTCGTAACAGCTATTAGAGTACAAAATAAAACCCTCCGGGATCAAACTGACATATACCGCATTCTACCTACTCCTCAAACATTAGAAGAATTTCTTTGTGAAGGCATTCTCAAGGACAGCATTAAACTGACTTTTGTAGCAATCTGCAACAGCTTTTTGGCTTACAGCTTTTAGTACTAAATCTCTAGTTTGAATCAATATAAGTACTATATCTACCACATTAATCAATACATTTGGTTCAATACACGTTCTATTAAATTATACTTTCTAATCAAGATTTTCTGCTTCTCTTCCCTTCTTTTTTTATTCCAACTTCTTATCTTGTACCACACTTCTCAAACTGTCTGCAGCTAAGAAGAGGATGTTGGATTTTCCAGAACCAAAGGGGAGGAAAGAAAGGCCCGTGGAAAGGCAAGCCTAGCAAAACCTAGCAGAGGATCAACATGGTTTAAAGAACTTTGTTCCAATGCTTTATTACTTATCCTGGTGGTCATGCAGAAAGCTCTGTATTGGGCACTGTTGGAATATTGTATCATGTAAAAAGGTGAGGGAGGAGGGAAGAGGAGTATTAACTTGTAACTTATTAAGTTGTAATAATAAGTAAATGAAACTTATTCAGACTAAACTATAAAAAAGGTAGCACAAAAGCTTATTTTTCACACTGTTTCTTCAGATTTGTGTGGCTTCAATATTGCAGCACAAAGTTTCCTGTCAAAGTCCCATTATATTGCTGAAGGATTCTTTCCTGGTAAACTGTAATATGATTATACTCAGGGACTGAATCGATGAGTTACTTAGATTTGTACAATACTAAGATTAAATACAAACTATAAATTAAGATGTAAAAATATATTATTTAGTCCAGGTCTTTGGGGATATGTGAAACATTGGGGTAGAAGATGTCTCCAGCAATCTGAGCGATCCACACAGTTAGAATAAATGACTTTCCCACACCTGTGTTAGATTTGGTGGAATGTGGTGTTCTTCATAAGAAGAGAATATGAAACACAATGTCAAAATGATAAACATGCATATTGCAGGCATGCAATGAATTTGCCACTGTCTTACAGATAAAACCACTGCACTCGTGTCCCTCGCTTACAGTCAGTTTCTCTTTTCCTATCTCCATATAATCACTGTGAACCTGCAGAAACACTGTTGCATTTTCTTTTGACATTTAACATCATCTCAATCAGCTCACAATAGTGTTTTATAATATCTTCTAGATGACACTATGTCACTATTAAACAAAAAGGTGAAATAGCATAATAAAAGATAAGAACAAGAATTCACAGAATTTAAAGACAGAAAAAACCCATTAGGGCGTTTTCTCCACCCATCTTGCCAGTGTTGGATTATTGCCTATAGTGTAATTTCAAGTGTTTTGCCCAGTCCAATTTTAATTAGAGCTTCCAATGCTCCTCCTGGGAGACTATTTCACAGTTTCACAGACCTCAGGGTTAGTATTTTTTTCCTGATGTTCATCCCAGGAGAGGAAGAGGCTCAGCCAACCCCAAATTCGACATGAAACCAAATCTGCATAGTTAGGAGCTGGTTTCAGTAGAATATCTGGGCCATTTTGAACCATCTGAAAGCAGTAAACTTACTTTCAATGCACCAACAAATTACGGCACTAGCTCCACAACTGCTGCAAGCAGCTAAGAATATTCAGTTATGTGGGTTTTTAAGGCTCAGTTGCTGTATAGGTAAATAAAACCAGTATAGGTGGGATTTAGGTTTCTGTACTAAGGGTAATGGCTTCTACAGTGCACTCCACCAAATGAATCAATTGAAGGTTTGGGTCATATGCAGGTTCATTCTCTGATTCTATAATCCTTAATTATACTGACAGAGCATCTACGGACATTCAGATTGTAAACATTTCTGTCTTTTTCAAATATGTGAAATACAAATAGAGCAACTTCAGTTGAAGCTCATTAACAAATGAGCGATTATTTCCCCTCTCAGACCCCACCCTTCCTTTAATAAAACACTAACTACAAGAAATTAACTTGAATTACTGCATCTGAAATATTGGAGCTAACAAATGTTTCTGATGTGTTTCGCCCCACAAACTACAATGCTTCTGTCATGAATATATATTCATATTTCAGTGGTCACACTTATGCTGAGTGAATGAGGGAGCTAGAAAAGAGATGACGTCTAATAGTTTTCCATAGGTGAAAAGTAGGAGACTGAATGGAGACTTGGAAGTTCTGGAGAGAACAGAAAAAGTCCAGGCAAAGTGTCCCTGCCACCAGCATCTCCAGTACTGTAGTGCAGCTGGCAGAACAGGAGGACTAACAATGAATTTATAAATACACTAAAGTAGGCATGGAGTTTCATCCAGGCCAAGTTTCCTCACCAGCACAGACCTAACAAAATACAGTCTCCGAAACTTCAGATTCCCAAGAAAATTGATCTGAACTAAACCAGAGTTATTTCCACAACAAGAAAAGGGTGAAATCCCAAGAGAATCTGTGTTCTCATAAATACCATTTATGTGTGGTGAGTTGATGTTTACTAGCCTTTGAGAATCAGGTCTGTTCTCAGACATGTTTGCCAATTAAGTGGTCATCTTAGGACATGACTGACCACTGTTGACAATGATAATTTAGGAAAGTCTACACTGAATTGCAGTCATTCATATAAATTAATTCACCTAAGCTATGTGATTTGATATTAGGTTAATGTTTCTGGAATAGCATGACTGCTAATCAGATTTTATTCTTTATCATATTTATGTAAAACTCTCAGTGTTCTGGTTTTTCAACTCAGCATTTCCAGCTGCGCCAGAGAAAAACTACCTGTAAAAAAATCTCAAATTGAAGAGCATGTTCTCAGGGATGCAAACTTAAAATTAAAACCAAACCCAAACCAAACTAAAACCCCTGATACCTATTTTTCTTCAGAGACTTCCAGGAAGTCACTAGTAAAATGTCAATGATTCCTTTTGGATTCATTACTACATGCAAGTACATATATCACAGATTTGTTGTATGGAAAAGAATGACATATATTCCTGGGAACAAGCAAATAAGACTTTCATCATTGTCACTAGAAGAGAACAGACACAAACACCAATGCCTGTTCACCATCCTTGCACCTTCCTCATTATGAGTGTTGGCAGGGGGCTCCCAGCTAAGTCTCTGACATAAATCAGAGTAGCTCGAAGGCTGTTTTAACCTATGGTGCCAGGCAATTGCCTCCCATAAGCCTGCCTCACCCTGTCTGCTGCTCATTGAAATGCAGTGAAACTTGCAACAATGTCTTCCATTTCAGGCAAGATGTGCCTGGCTGCACGGGAAAGGTGTGTGCATTACCCCAGAAAAGAGAAAGTGATGGGGAGAGGGGGGCAATGGTCAGGGCATGTTCACAACAATTCTTCAAAACTGGGAAACCTCTCTGTTTTTTTTATATGGCAAAGGGGCTGTACTGATAATCAGGATCCAGGTCTAAGTCTTGTCTGTAGGAAAACAAGGCCTTTGTGATACTGCAAATGTTTGAAATTAATACACAAGCATTCTTCCCCAATAAGAAAATTGTTCATTAAGTGGGAATAAAAGCTTAAACAAAAAAGGCAGAAGGAGGCACTTCTGAGAAATATATCAAAAGTCTTATTACTTTAGAATATGGTTATGGTTACCCTGGTATAAATTAAGAAAAGCTCCACTGAAATCAAGGGAATTTCAAGACAGGATCAAGCAAGAATACAGCCAAGCTAAAACAAAGTGAATATTGCTCGTATACTGATTGCTTCTTGCACACCCTCTGCAGAGGCCACAGCCAGAAGTCTCTTCACCCTGTCAGACACAGCAAGCCAAACCCAAAGTTGAACAAATACAGATTTGTCTGCAGCTATTGTACAACAGAGTAACAGGGGACAACAAGCCTTGATAGGCAATACTGCCTAATAAGATATTCAGGGATTAAGTCAGTGTTTTACAAGACATATGTTCATGGGCTAGTTGTTGCTCTGCTTTAATTTTTTTTTCTTTGTTATGTTTAATTTATCATGCTGGTGCTTTTTAAACTACAACATTTGTAAACAAGTTAAAGTTGGACTGACCTCCCTTTTTACATCCACAGGCAGCATTTCTACTTTGTGCTTTGATTTCAGATACCTTAAAGACAAGTAAATCTGTGGGGGGGAGAGAGGTAACAAACCTGCACCACAAAAACAAACCCCTTTGTCTGACAATATGTGATCATCTTATGTGAATACAAATTTGCCCAGCTGTGAGTGAGGAACTGGCTCCTGGAACTGGAGCTGTGCTATGCACAGATTCCTTTATAGGTCAAACCCAATTAAACAAACTACTACTAAATATTTAACAGCTCAGTGCAGTAATTAGTGACAAATAATGGAAGCTTAAACTGATAATTGCACAAAAATGTCCTGTTGGAAACATTACACGTTCCTTACTCCTCCTCTTTCTCTCATACTCAATGAATTCTGATCCTTTTCAAGGACTAAACTGACAAATGAATCTGGATTTTACACATATCTATTTGGTCTGCAATGAAGTTTTCTATGTCTTGCGAAAAGGAACTTTCCAAGGGGAATTCTTCTTCTCAAATTTCCATTTTGGGTTCTCTGTTTTTAAGCAGAGTAATTGCTAAAACATGAATTGATTTCAAACCTTCAACCAACCTGCAGGTCCAGAATTCAAGCTCCTGTCCATAGGATTCAAAAGGTCACCCAATTAAAATGGGGAAGCACACAGAGCTGTGATTTATATGCAAAGGGCAACCTTTAAAACAATGATACTTTCCAGTTTTCCACAGGTGCATGTACAAGAATCTTTTTGAACAAAATTACAAGTGAAATTACAAGTTTCTTGATACAGCCTGAAAGAAAAGTGCTGTAACTTGTCTGCACTCCTGTTATACATACAGACACATCCCACACCTGTATGGATCATTGAGTTCACCTCCCTACCTTCCTGACATAACACAGGGTATTGTGCTTACCAGGTGACATGGGGACAGCCTGGTATCTGGATTCTCCACACATTGCCAGCTGGTGCATGGGGCCTTGTACAACAGCACCTGGCACACTGGAGGTTGTGGATAAGCCCAAGATTAACTCACAGTGGCTGACATTTTCACTCAGGTGAAAGCAAACCCTGAAGAAGCCCAGTTTTAAAATCAGCAAATTTTCCTTTCACATGTGGAAATCATATTTGCAAGTTACAGCAAGCATACATACATACACCCAGTTAAGATAATGCAGAAATGGATGGAAGCATATGTTGGATCCTGAAATCAGGAATGTAAAGGGGAATTTGTCCCCTTGTCCATGGTATGCCAATATTAGACTGTGTAGGATAGAAGAAGAAAAGCTATGGTGCTCTGCTAGCTCTCCTCTTCTTCTAGAAGCTCCAAACTGTGTTGCACATTGGTGCATCTTTTTCCTTCAAGACAGTTTGCAAGGAAAGCCAGATTGAGCAGATTTGATGGTAACAGCCAAGGATTTCTGAGCTGATAAGCAGAGGCCCCCATGGATTTTGCGCTCTGACTTCCTTCACAACCGGTTACTGTGCCAGCCCATCTTGGACATCTTACAGTCCTTATTCCTGCAGCTCTTCAAACCAGGAATAGCAGGAGCTGGGACAGTGCTTATGTGGCAGACTTGGTGTGTATGTGAATTACAAATCTACTGCTTGGAAAGGAAACTAAGGGCAATTTTTATCTCTTCATAGCTGGTGATTAGTTAGACAGTCAAGAACCCTGTGTTGAAACGTTTTGCTCTTAGAGCAACCTCATTAGACTTTCCCCCTTTTAAGTCTAAGAAACTCCATGTTTTAAAGGTGACTTTTAGAGAGACCAGAATGCTATTTTGCCCTTTATTACAAAGTTCATTCTCTAAATTTTGTGAGGACATACACTATAAATCAATAAATCTGGAGCATTTACTAGCATGTGGTACCAGGACAAGAAAATTTCTTGTTTGTCATTGTGGTTGTTGGTTGTAAAAAGCAGTTTGGATTCTCTATTGTCTTCTGTTTTCTTGTTTGGTTTTTTCAATTGCATTTGTGTAAAAGAAGTGTGAAATGTGACCACAGCTAAATGGGAGGAATTTTACTCTCACTTTCTCCTGTTTACAGAACCTTTAAAAATGGGGAAGGCAGTGAAGTCCAATTCCTACAATTTAATACTTCTCCCCCAAACAAGAAGTACCACACAAAGAAGCATCCTTTCATGCCTTTTTCCTTCCTCCCTGTGAGAGATGACGTATTCTCCTAGCAAATGTCATTCTCTGAGGTTGGTCATTCTGTTTCCTGTCAGACAGCTGGCCAGTGACACGCTGCAAGTTAGACATGTCATTAGGTCCTGCCTTGACCCTGTATTTACTGTTGAAGAAATGCCCCCACACCTCACCTCTGGCTTTGGCTTGTGATGCTGGGTACTCCTGTCTCCTTGGCTATCTCCTGCTAGGGGATCCAGCCTCCTGCAGCTGCTGCTTTCACCCCTCGTTGCCCATTAGGACTGTTTTTAGTGTGGCAGTCTTCAGATTGAGTGAAAAGAATCACATTTACGAGGAAAATAACTGGAGACAACACTCATTTGCTCTCTACATTTAGTGCCAAGGTATCTGAAACAGAGAACTTTAATTCCTTTACAAAAAGATGTGCTGTAGCTATGGTGAGGGTAATCTATAATCCTCACGATCTTATGTAATTTGCTACCTCAAGTTAATTTTAATTCATCAAAATAAAACCCACCTAATAAAAATAACCCTTTAAAGTAAAGTATTAGCTTGAACCAAGAAAAAAAATAAAAAGGCAAAATCTTTGCAACTGGAGGGCAATTCATCATACCACAGTGTACACTTATATAAATTCAAAAGTTAGTTATAAACAAGTACCCACAGCAATAGTGCCATGCATAAAGGGGCAGGCAACAGGAGGCCTGCTTTCTAATAAGCCCTCAAAGGAACCTGCCACACAGAAGTGGCACTTATTCTAATTTAAAGCTCTCACAGTTACTTTACCATGGCAAAATTTATAAACTAATAACTTTAGTAAACAGACTGGCACTCCAAACAAAAACCCACACAGCAGTTCAGGCCCACAGAGAAAACAGCTTTCTTAGAAAGATACTCTCTTCAACAGTGAGATAAAACATTTGTTTGTTGGCTACTCTTACAGTCCCTGTTGTTCTGTATTAATTCTGCACCATTCCATCTGTACTGCCACTTCACTGTGTTCTGTAGTCTATTGTCCCCACAAATCTTTTTAGCATCCTAAGGAACATTACACACCTGTATATTTGTGTCCTGGTCAGCTCAAACAAAGAAATACTTCTGGATTTGAAATACTTCTGGGTGTGTGACCTTCCTTAAAGAGTGATTAAATAGTCGGGGCAATTTGCTTTCAAATTGTCAGTTTAAAAACATATTTAATATTTGCATTTAAAGCTCACATTCTTTCCCATCTCTATTAGTTTTGATTCTCAGTAACTGATAAAAATTACAAAAATTATACTGTTCTTCATTTATATACATGAAGAAAAAAGAAAATCAGAAAGCATTAATAAGGGCTAATCAAGAAATTATAGAAATGTCTGTAATACATGCATATTGGATTTTTTTTTTGTTATATCCTAAAACCACATCACTTTGTATGAAGTTCCTTTTCAAATCAAAGAGATACTAAAGTAAAACAACTGCAGGCAAAATTTCTAAGACACGACGGAGTTTGTGTCAGAACGCTCATCACTTCAGGCTGACCTGTCAAAGTATCTTGGGAAACATGGTAAAAAGACAAATCTGCAAGTTTGTAGGAAACTTTGAATGATAAGAACTGTGTGTTGCTCACAAACCACGGAATGCTGCGCTGTGTTAGCTGAGCTGTACTGGTGCCTACAGCAGATGTCCACCCCTTCCTACTGCTTCTAGGCACACCTGCTCAGGCTGTGCTCCTGAGAGCATTGAGGGGGAGCCAGCCAGCATCAAGAAGCTTTTACAGAAGAAAGCAAAGAAATAAAACATTGTGCTTAGATGAGAGACGTGGAATTGAAAGATCAGAGTTTAGTACTGTACACAGACATCTGCTGTCAGCAATAGAGCTATGTCATAAATTTGATATGGGTGAAGTTAGCAAGACAACATTTTTGGACCTTGACAGGCAACTTCTGTCACCTGCATTTTCAGGAGACTCTCAGCACCTTGCAGAATCCACCCCTGCATCCAACCCACTTCCTTGGGGGGGACCCAGTATTGTCTCAAGAAGCCTGTTTTTAGGCATTAGAAATTAACTTTGGCCACAGGCCTTGTTTTTCCAGAAACAACTGCATTGTCAAGGCAATCCACAAACTCACCAGAGAGTAATTTCTAAGGGTTTTTGAAATACCTCTTTTCACAGATATATTTCCCTATTAAGTTCTGCACAAGAGTCCGACATCTGTAGAGACTTACAATTCTCTGCTAAATTGTGTGCATTTTCAGATTAATTCCTACGTGTTCACTGTATATTATTGTAAATCCATGCAGCCTAACCATTCAAATCATGGGCTACCGTAGTCCTCAGTGCATGTTAAAGCATTCCTAACACTGCCCAAACTTATGCCAGCTCATAATAGCCCCATGGGATTGTTATACCAATTAAAAATCCCTGGAATTCATTGGAGTCTGAGACATGCCTGTGAGGACCAAAAGGGAGTGATACAGAACCGGCTTGCAAAATAAACAGGATTTGCTGCGTACTGAGGGAATCCTTGGCTGTCTGACTAAGGTACCTTTTATACTGGCAGGGGATGCAAATTGGAGCCTGAGGATCTGCACTTTCATTTTCAAAGCTCTTTGCAAACATCAACCACTTCACCTTCACACCATTGCTTCAAGGGAAGTAAATATGTACAGTTCCAGCATCTTCTGTTTTCTTGAGGTGCAAAGAAGCACTGGGCATTTTTACAGTCTCTGCTCAGGCACAAAAGGGAGCTTTTGACAACCTCTTCCTTTGTGGGCAAATGAGTTTCTCAAGGCCATGGAGGAAATCTGTGGCAGAACAGCGTTTTCTGGAAAGATCCTGCTATCCAGCCTGGTACTGAGCCCACCCTGCCTAACCTGCAACACACCAAAGCAACTTGCAGAATGCTAGGCATACACTGCTTCAATGTAGAGGACAGATTACTGCATGTCACTCTCCATAATCTCTCCTGTAAGAGGAATTCTACATGCTTCCCGGGGACCTCCCCCTTTGCTTTCCCCCCCCCAAATGGTGACAAGGTTAGAGACAAGTTGTTTTCTCAAGGCTGAGATTAAAAATGGCTCTGTGTTTTGCTAAACATTCCTCTGAAGCACGGGCAGCGCGTGCATGTGTGTGTGTGTGTGTCTGAAAAGGACCCCAATGAAAGGAAGGAATGAGAGATGCTAAACAATGCTGTGCAAAGTTGCAGACTGTTCGGCTACAGGCCAGAAAATGAATCCAATTTTTCATTCTGTCATTATAAATATTTCAGTGCAAATGGTACTGATTTTCTGCAACTGTGGTTAAGCAAAGGGCCTCCGAGTGAATATTTAAGGGGGAAAAAAAAAGAGAAGAAGAAAAAGAGGGAAGGGAAAAAAAGAAAAATAAGAGGGAGGGGGGAAATTAAGGTTAGCAACCAATTAATTTCAAACTTTCAGTGTAAAAGATTCTGGGAAAAATTCTACAGTGATGCAGCGTGTGACTCGAAGGAGGGAAAAAAACATTTACTCTGCTCTTCTTCTGACAGTTTCTCATAAAATATCTGCAGTCCATCTATCTTTTAGTACTCCAGGCTCCTCTGGAGAGCAGAAAATAGTAGTTTAAAGCTCACTTCAGTGCCAGTCTGCGGGAGATTGCTTTCCACAGGACCCCTGCTGATGGAGGCCTAGGGGAAGAGGCCCAGGAGTTATTCAATCAGTCCAAGGCTCTGGGGCGGCCAGGGCTCCTTTGAGGGCTGATTATAAAGCTGCCCTCCTGTTGCCTGCCTCTGAACAGAACGAAATGAGCAGCCTCTTGCTGAGCAGATTCTGCAAGAAGGAATTTCACCTGTCATGGAGTTTGTCAGAATTTCAAGATTTATCTTGGTGCAAAATTAATAAAATACCAACTAGGATTTCAGCCTGACTACTCAGCTGTGTCATCTCAAAGTGATCTTTCACCTAAGAAAACCTGGACACAGAGCTACTGAAGTCATTCTTGCCCTACTTTTGCTCAGGAGCTTTGGTGGATGCTACAACTGAATAATAAAATGATTAGAGGTGGATTTCCTGACAATTACACCCAACGTCAAGTGCCGGGTGGGTGCTACCGTCCTAGCGCGTGACCTTCCACCTTACTTCTGTGGTTACTAAATCTCCCTGGAATAAGCTAGAAATCTGAAATAGAAAAAGATCATTTCTGCAGTTTATAACCTAGCAAGTCCCTTATGGCAGCACATCTGTTAAGTTCATACACTGGTATTCCAGGTCTGGATTTGATTTATAAGTTTTAAAGGAATACAAACAACAGACTACATGAGATTACAACCAGTGAAACACTGCAAATTAATATTGCCGTGACAGTCGAGTACATGGTCTTTTAACCATATTCTGAGTTTAATGTTGTGGTAAAGTGCCAGGTTGATAAAGCATCATCTAAATCTCTGTGAGCTGAGTGCAATTCTTTCGAAGCTAGACAGTCTCACCAGTCTTCTGACAGTGCCTTACAGCAATAATAATAATAAAAAATCTTCATACACTACCTGTTTAGTTAAGACTGTACTAGCTTACAGCACTTGGTCACATGAATTTCAAGTCTCAGGTAGCAAAGAAGCAACTCGCAGCCTGCAAGAGGGCTTTTCAGATAAAAGAGTAGATAAATTTTGAGAAAATAAAATCCAGCTGATGGGTAAATAACATATTATTCCATTTACAATGCTGTTGGTTCAGATCTTGACATGGAGAGACAGAAATCCACTGTACCAAGAAACAGTTAAATATGCTTAGATTGGGAAGAAAGATGCATTTGCCATCAACAGCTCTTACCCTGAGCTGTGACAATTTCTCTGTAGTGTTCAAAGCTGTTTGTTGTTTGAAGTAAAAAATCTACCTTTCTGTCTATTTGCTCTCCAGCATTTTCTAACTAGAGCTTAAAACAAATGGTAACATATCCTTTACCTGCCTCCTCACCCTTAAATGACAATTCAGCATTAATACACACCATAAAGCTACCTTTACCAGGCACTAGTAGTGTGACAGTTTTAACACCAAGACATCTCACAGTAAAGGGGGAGAGAGAAAGCACACCAGTGAATGCACAGATGGTGGGAGGGGACACAGGGTGCTCTCAGCAGGTTACAGTAGAGATGCATTAACTCCACAGAGGGATAAGGGCTTCCCACCAGTACAGTCATGAATTATAACTGAGCACGGGAGTGAGTTCTTAGTGCCTGTCTCACAGCAAATATACTGTTCCATTTTCCTGCACAATCACCTTTCACCTTTACAAATGCAAAGCCAAGCAAAATGCACCACTAATATTTAACAATATCACAGGTTCTTTATCTTACACAGCACACATCTACACACAGGAAGTGTGGGGGGAGGCAGAGTATTCACTGACACAGCGTATCCCCGAGCAAACTTACACACCCATGATCCGTGACTGTGCCTAGCGATTCTCCTGCAAAACGAGACTGTAACAACACAGAAAAACAACTAAAGCTGCACGTAGAAATGTGTGCAACTCAGCAGTATTGGTTCATGAGGACTGAATCATCTCTTTCTCTCTTCCTTTGTTAACAGGGTGGAGGACACTCAATTTCAGCTTTGAACAGAAAAGAAGCTCAACTTAAAAAATCACAAGAGCCTGCAAAATTCCACTCTTTTCCCATCCAAAATGTTTACGCCTTGGATTGATCAAAGTATGGCGAAACTGACTCCAATAACAGGTACAAGTGCTAAACCTACAAGCTGTTCCTTCTGGGTGGGGGACATACACATTTTTTGCAACATACACTTCCAGTTGTGTAGCCACTCTGCACCAGTCTTTTTCACTCATGTTTAGAACGGAGTGGCCTAATGATGCTCTTACCCTGCCCCCGACAGCAAAAAAAAATAAAAGGCAAAAACAAAGTAAAGAGATTTTAAAAAGGCGGGAAAAAAAAAAAAAAAAGCACTACTTTTGAGCCAAGTTTGCTGTTTACTGGAGTGTCTCTTTATGAATCACTGACCACACCTTGTTTTCCCAAACTATCTGCACCTCCTCCCTAGGGGAATTCATCCCCTCCCAACTTTCCTCCTACTCAATGAACCTATCAATGGAGAAAACTTGTTATTTTTGGCAGCTGAAAATTTGACCAGTTTTAAAGGATTCATTTACCATGCCTTTCACTTTTGTTTAAATCCTCAGTATTCCTGTTATAAATGACAGCATGGCAAGCATTGCTTTTAAGCAGTATTCATCTTGCCTACCACATCTCAGCCTTTCACAGACGGCTGCTCTCTCTCCAACAATGGAGCCTTACCCCTTTATAGCTTGAGGGCAGAGGCTCTCACTAGCTGTAGACTTGCTGCAAATATCACAATAAAGGACACAAATGTGAATTTCTTGTAAAATACGGGTTGGCTCTGGAGGTTCCTTGCTTTAGAAAACTCTGTCAAGAGCAAAGAATATATCTTTCTCCAAAACGCACAGCAGCCACACAGTTGAAAGAGCTTTTCCAAGTGATCTAACATGTCAATGGAATCAGGATGCTAGTGAATTTTACACTTTTCTCCACTTTAGGTCTGTGATCGATATTTTAGCTTCTTTCACACTTAATATACTTGATGCTGGTTTGGCAGCATGTCTTGTAGAACTTAAAAAAAATAAAACCCCTGAAGCTTGAGGAGGTGCTCTGTGGTGGAAGAAGGTAGGGTTTGAACTACAGATCTTAAGAGGTAGCGGTTTTGCTTCTACCAACCCCTGTGCCTATGCTTTGGTACTCCGAAAACATGGAGGAATGAGGATGCTGGGAGCAACAACCTTGTGCCAGTGCTGCGGAGGGAAGAGGGGGCAGACCTCGAGCTGCAAATGTCCAGTGACAACCGTTGCCACCACTCGTTGGGAAATGACAGGACCAGTGGAGAGTGGAGCCAGGAATAAGGAGCTTATTCATGGAGATGGAGTGAGGGGGGCCAGCAGCGGGGCAGGGGGAAGGGAAATCAGATTTGCAGAACTGGCCATGAAGCTCCTCAATACACCATAGCTGGATGCTTCATAAAGTCACACTGATGGCAGTCCCGGAGATGGCCATCTGTTGTCAGCTCTGGGCCAGATGAAAGATAATATAATGGCAGCTACTGGTAGCTAACAGCAGGGCAGTTGTAGGAAGGAATGTGTCCTAGAATGAAGAAGTGGTGCTTCCTGTTTAGCACAGAAAATCAGTCATCGATATCAACTACATTAGCAAGAAATTAATGGATGGACAATTAACAGAACTGAACTGATCTACCAGGGAAATTATTCACATGCAAACAGAGTGCTTATTTCTTCTGCTTACTCCAGGTGTATGTGCCAACTGATCTGACTAATGGCAAGGTGTAGGCTGAAACATTCAGGGCACAGATGATAAAATCTCATTTTCTGCAAAGGGCAGAATTCCATTTCTAATGATTATCTGTGGGTCAGGGAATACATTTACTGCTTTCCCTGCCCTTAGTCTATGACAGGACTCTCTGATGTTCGCTGAGGTTTCTGTAAGGACTGAGGGTAGAAACTGGCCTTTATGTAAGAACTGAACTTCCCCTTATTATTACCATGATTTATTTTTACTAGTGCCTTGCCATTATTACCAGCATCACTCAGAAGAAAAAATGTTTGCTTTCCCAAGCACTATTATTTCTATCTTGTTTCTTTCTTTGTCCCATAATCTCCTTTCTGCTTCTCTTCTACTCCTCTGCTTTTTGTTCCTTTCTTCTGCCTTTCTGTGCCTTTTTCTTTCTGCAGAAACTTTTGATTTGCTTCTTTAGGCGGAAATCTTGCACACCTCACTGTTCTATTTGCTAAAAAATCTCAGAAATTATGATTTTAATGTTGACATGTGACATCACTGATACGTTTCAGAGACAACATTTACTGCTTTCAGACTGGAAACCATGAATTTCATTTAACATTTTTGCATGTCATAAGGATTTGCAGTCATAAGGATTACAAACAGTACTACATTATGTGATTCTGCAGAATCTATTTAATATAGACCATATGAGTCAATTTGGAGAACAGATGCATGGGTTATTTTTTTTAATAGGTACTTATATTTTACAGAAAGAATCCTACCATACAAGCGTATAAACAGGAAGAAGTAGGCAAAACAGGGACATATATATTCAAGCACACATGCTTTTGGGTATGGCTCTGTCCCCTAGAAAGAGAAGGAATATAAATTTTTGCTTATTTTTGAATAGGTACTTTATGAGTGTCACTCAGGACAGTATATTTAGTTTTCAGTTCTTTACCATTTTATTGTTCCTTAAGCCTGAATTTCTTTTCAAGATTAAAATGTGTGTTTAAATGTAATATCCATCACTTAAGTGCTGTACTTTGCCAATTAATTCTGTATTTTCATCAATAATATTACTCAAGCATCTGAAAAAACAAACCCATAATTGTGATTAAATTGCTCCAGAAATTTAAGGAGTGTTCTCACAGGCAATGTTTAAGGGATGTTGTGAACACATTGTTTCCTCCTTATTTACAGGAAAGACTACAGAAAATTTCACACACTGACTCTGGTATGCAGAGTTACTCATATATTAAGTATATGGAGACAAATAAGACACATAAATATTAAGCTCATCTTTGACAAGCACTATATAGTGAAATCAAAATGGTCCCTGAAAAATTCTGGCTCTTTGGGCTTGGTGGGCTTTGCAGTGTGCTATAAATATTCATGAACTAATGAAGTACCCACAGGGAATGTTTACATTTGAATAGGCCAATCAAAGGCGGGTGAACACACAAGCTCCAAACCTGGAAATTTCTTATTTAGAAAAGAATTACGGCATGAAAACCTAATGTGGCCATAACACCCCTCAATCCCCAGGAGGGAAGGGGCACTGGAAGGGAATTCAAAGAATTTCTTTTTGTATTTAAACTTTGTTTGACATTGAAGCAAAAAGACTTGCAGGGGAAACACTTAGAAGGTATGTCCTTAAAGAGCTAATGCATGAGTGCCTCCACCGTGCTTGTCTTGATTGCCTTTTTGAGAAAATTTGCAAAGAAAATAATTCTCCCTTCTAGGGGGAAAAAGTCTCAAATCGCAGGAACACAAGTCTAAATTTTTTAAATCTTGAAAGACATCTTTCCAAAACAGAGTGCACAGTAAGGGCTCAGGAAAAAAAGCAAACTTGCAATGCATGCAGCTCAGCCTGGTCCCCTAAAACACAAACATTAATTACAAACCTAGTACCTCTGGAACACGTATTATTATCATCATTCTCACTCACAAGATGGAGAGCATGCATGGTTATGTGGAGCAAGTTAGTACCTGACCTTACAAATGAATCCAGCTCTTCTGACTCCCAGGCATTTGCTCTGAGAAAAGCAACCTGACTGCCTGCTAAGGACTAGGGCCAACATTAATGAATGTGATGCCTCTATTTAGGCATCAAAAGTGTTTTGTTGAAACTTTAAATGAGGCTATGGCTGCTCAGCACCTATGCTTTTATCAAGGTTCCTAACTTCAGGCATTTTTGACCTGATTTCCTGATGTACTCAGCACCAGCATCTTGCCCTGGCCTTATCTGCAAGCTGGAGGTGCACAGCACCCTCTCAGAAATAGGCCACTGAGTTTGAAAATGCTGGCCTAAAGCTTTGACTGTTAATTGGATTCCAGGTAGGCTTCTTTTTAAGAAGAGCTGACAAAGTTATTCCCTGCTGGCTCCTGGCCTTTGGGGCCTAGAAAGCCAGCATCTATGTTCCACTCCTCACCCTAAGAGCTTGGGGACCTAGAAATGCCAAAACTAATCTCCAATTTCACTTAAAAAAATGTTTTGAGGCCTTTTCTTTGTGAAGAAAACATCCTGCAGGTTTAAAAGTTTTGTGCCTGTTTTTGTGTAAAGAGCATAAATTATTCACAGTCTCCCCTGCTGTTGGGACCTACATGGTACACAGACTCAACTGCTGTGGGGGCCTTGGCAAAACAATCCTAGATGGAGGTAGCTGTGCCACTGCTGCTGTGGCTGATGCTATTCCTACACCAACCTCCTTCCCAGCTGGCCCCAGAAGGCCTCTGCCACAAGGAGACAACCCCAGCCCAGGTTAATTAGCACTTTTCTCTAGCTGACCCCCAAATGAGAGAACATAGTGTTTGAATCCCAGCTCTGCCACTGTCTCCACTAAAGGTCTCAGTCAAGCTTTTAGTTCTTGAAATAGCCTAGAGCTTGCTTAGTTCTGCTCCAGCTCAGGTCAAGGGTATTTTAAAGGCTGTTTTAAAATGTTGAGTTTTTGGGAGCATTTTTCAATGCTGAGATCTTTGGAAAGTTTAACCCTTAAAGAAGTGAGGAAGAAACTAGAAGATTAGTTTCAGCAGTCCTGACCTTGGAACAAGAAAATGGTAAAACTGGAAATCCAGAGAAGGACTCACATTAACCTATATAAAACTTCCACAGATTCTTCTATATTGCCTCTGTCCTGCTTTGTTTCAGCAGCTTGTACTGGGAGCTAAGAATGTTCTCCTGCTGTTTGAAGCTACATGAGTAACATCTGCTATGAGTGCTTCATTCTTTCTTTCATCCTTTCCCTGGGGAAGGAGCTGTGTATTTTGTTTCGGTAGAGCTCTGTTGCTGTGGGTTGGGATTTTGGGGAAGGTTTAGAAATCTACATACAGGTATGTTTCTATGAGAGAAGGGAGCCTTTGGCACACGTAGGTGCATCCTGCTCTTAAAAGCCTATGTTGAGGACATCTGTCATAATACTTAACTGCTGTGGAAGTTTGTTCCATGCTCTCACAGGCCAGTCTGTGAGGAAGTTCTAGCTTCTCAGGAAAAATCTCCAGCTCGTTGATAGAAACGCTCGCAAAGCAGAACTTTGTCAGCTACCACATTGTTTCCAAATGGGAAGAACTTCTCAGGTCATCTCTGAGATGTGCTTCACCCAGTCCACCAAGAAAATTAAGAACTGAGTCTTAGAACACAACTGGACAAACATGTAGGAAGGCAGTATAGACAGCAAGAGAGCTGATTGAATATGCTCCTGGTCTCCTTTGCTACCGAGGGCCAGTGCTGCAGCTCTCTGTATTAGCTGGAACGTCCTACAGGCTGATGGCTCCATGCCCAGGTATTCTGTGCTGATGGAGTCCAGATGGGAAGCAGCAAGGGCGTGAATCACTGAGGCCAGGTCCCTTTTGAACAGGATGAGAAGCAACTGCTGATCCAATTATTTCTTGCCCTAGTTTTCATGTTTCTAAAGTGGGGACACTTAACTACCCCAGGGGCAACTAATTATTAGTCACAAGAAGTTAAGGAAATGTCCTAATTCACCAAAAAGAGATATCATTTTTGTATCAGGCAAAATGATGCTGAGATCATGTAATCTTGGCTAGCATCATATTGAAAACTGAATATCATCACTGATAAAACACTGAAAAAAATGTACAATTCTTCATCAGGTCTATTGGATATCAGCACCTCTCTGATCCAGCAACATCTGCATAAAACTAAAGTGAATTCACTCATTCACTTTGGGTAACCCACAAGGGTGCCTCATTCCTCCCCACAAACACTACAATATGTTGTGTCCCTGGCCAGGTTGGATGGGGCTTTGAGCAACCTGGTCTTGTGGAAGCTGTCCCTGTCCATGGCAGGGGGTTGGAACTAGATGATCTTTAATGTCCCTTCCAATCCAAATAATTCTGATTCTGTGGAATTAATACTAGCACTGGAAATAGGAAAGAAATGGCTACTCCTTGTCAGAGACAAGAGAAGCACAAACACCAGAGGAAACATCTAAGCCTATGTCCAATTAGACTAAGGCAAAAAGGAGCCGACACTGGAAAGAGCATGTGGGCAGGAAAAAGAAGTCTTAATAGGTACAAATTCCTTTATCATAATTTAATGAAAATTCAGTAATAAACTAGTGGTAAGTTTCTTTACTTCCTTAGCAGTTAAAAGTTCAGTATTATGGATAATGAATGGAGAACACTGTTTTAGTTATATCCATCCTCTATAGAGAACTGAATGGTCCAGGCATTCAATTAGAAGATTTTCGTCTTTTGGGGGAAATCTAGGCACCCTATAAATGCATCTACCTTTCAGCTTCCTTATTAGTACAAGCCTAATTCAGAAAAGCCCTTATTGTGTTAAGCATGTCTTATTAAAAGCTATCTATTCTAAAGAATAAACACTTTTAGGGACACATTTTTTCAACTCCATTTCAGAAGTATAAATACACAATATAGCCTTTTAAACATGTAAGTACAAAAATTCACAACCTGAAACACTCTTAAAGCATAAACTTCTAACTGTTACAGAAGGTTTCCATTTGCTTCCTCCATATGCAGGTAGTATCCAAAAAAGTTTAAAGCTGGTTCTATAGCTATTGAGCACAAAGGCATTTAAAGGCGGTATACAGGGCACAAAGGAAGTGTCAAAAGGATCTTAAAACAAAGAGCAAATTCCTGTAAAATTTCCTTATTTCAACTTGAAGGTTGAGCAATACAGGACTGGTCATTTGTTCTCTGTTCTCACCGGAATGTCGTCCTGTGGGATTGTGTTGCATTCCTAGCAAGTGTCTGGAGTGAAATAATGGAAACTTCTAAAGGGAGTTCTACTTGATTTTTGTATTGAGAAGGTGAGATGAACATAGTATGAGGAGACTCTTATGTTCTTATAGGCTACTCTTTCTGAACAGGAGCCAGAAAATGCTAAGTGAAGAATGACACTGGGCCAAACACCAAATTAAGCACCATTGTAATGCATATATTTTCTCTTTGCTTGAATTCATTCCCTTTAATTATCAGCTGTACCATACATGTGGTTAGAACTTCTATGCTATTACATTCTGCCCTGCTCTACTTTGTTCATGTTTCCACCCTAAAACCATGGAGTCCTGACCCTGCCTTTTAATCTCACATGATCAGCATGTCCTGTGCATGGGAGAAGAATGTTAGATGCACAATTAATTTAAAAAGTAAGGAACTGCTCTTGATTGAATAAACATACAGCTATACTGCAAGCCCCAACACAATCCAAGGCAATGTGAAAGGATAGAGAAGCATAACCTGGAGGACAGTTGCCAAAGATTCCACTGCTTTAGGTGGTAGATACCCTGAACAAAGCAATGCCTCCTAGAACAGGTTTTAAATGAGAGTGGGCTGGAGATCAAAGTATTTTCAGCAAAAGCAGACCCCAAAAGTCAGTACCTACTGCTCTGCCTGTGTGCTTTGCTGCCCTTTCACCAGCCTGGGTAGGTAACTGCAGGTAAGAGCAGAAAGACAGTGATCCCAACAAATAAATGCAAATGGCATGATGGCACTGAATTTTTTTTTAAAATATAATGCATTCTTCATTGAGGTAAGGTGATCCAAGTTAATGAAAATAACAATAAACATAATGAATTAAGTGCCTAAGTAAATTAATATCTCTTCCTTTTTGCAAGTGTACGTAAGACAGACAGAGGCTGTCACTAAGGATGCTGAGATGGGATCTAGTATGAGCCTTCTGCAGCATGGCACTACCAACACACTGTCATCTAGCCCATGTAGAGCAGAGTTTCTCTCTGTAGTGACACTTTTGTTTTTTTAGTGACTCTAGAAAACCAGGTGCTTCAGTTATACTGAAGTTTCAATGAGAGAGGCTTAGATGGAAAGAGCAAAATCTTTTTCTTAGTCTCGGGCAGGAATAAATTTTGAGTAGAAAAACGTGTCGTTTGTTTATTACAACAAAAAAAAATGAAGGCAGTTGCTTGGGAGCCCATGTATTTTGAAATGAAAGTGCATTTTAGATGGGATAGACTTGTTAGGTGATTGTACACATCATAATTACACTCTGTGTGCTTTGCATCTTCATAATTCAGTTATCTATTCTGCTTTTCAAAATCCAATCCTATTTCTACTGTTAAAAGTAATTTTTACCTTATGTTCCTGTTTCTTTCTTCTCATAACTGTCTTCTTTCTCTTTCTTTCTTTCTTTCTTTCTTTCTTTCTTTCTTTCTTTCTTTCTTTCTTTCTTTCTTTCTTTCTTTCTTTCTCTTTCTTTCTCTCTCTCTCTGTCTTTCTCTCTCTCTTTCTTTCTTTCCTCTCATTCTCTCTTTCTCTTTCTTTCTCTCTTTCTCTTTCTCCTTTTGTTTACCATTAATAAACAGTATAATTACAAATCTGACAGTAGCCTACAAAAAGACATTCATTTGAAGCTATTTATTCCTCACCAAGTCAAAAGAGAAATTCTGTCTACTTCCCCTGTCTGCCATCACTACACTCCTACTTCAGTGCATAGCTTTTCACATTTAAAGACAAAAGAATACATTTATTTCCATTTCACTGGTTTACTAAATGTTTTATGGCTATCAAGCAGAAAAATAGGATGTCCATTTCCCTCTCCTAGAGAATACCTTGAGCTGCAACAACCTACAGTGCAAGAATCCTGAAATTCAGCTCTGTACCAGGTGGCTTTCTGCCAGCATCTTTTTGAAGCAGCATGGGTTGAATCACCTGCAATTTCTCTTGACCTTCTCTAATTTCCATCCTGATGATAAGCAAGTATCAGAGGAGGTCATGGCAAGTACAGCTTTGAACTCAGCTATCAAATACATAATGCTTTTATAACTCCCAGGTAACAAGTGTGGTACCTGCAGCTCTGTTTGGAAGAAGAACTTCTGTGGACACTGTGTGCAGTCATAGATCTTGTCCTCTTGTCCATGGGCTGAGAAAATATGCTGCTGCAACTTGTTTGCTTGGACAAACACTGAAATATTAGACAAAGAACAAGCTTTTCATTATTTCATGTCATAAGTGAAGGGTTTTTTATAAACAATCTCCCAATAAAATTGAGCAATTCCAGCATGTAAAATTAGGAAAATGCATTCAGATTTCACCTTACACTGTTGCTACAATGTGTACCAATGCATGTCATTTATCTACAAAGTGTGAGGCTTCTTCTAAAACAAATGAATTGAAACAGATCCCTGGTGTAAGGAAAAAACCCAACAATAGCCCAAAAAAAAAAAAAAAAGACCCTGTCAGGACAACCAATGAAGATTTCAACTATAAAGTATCTGAAAATGCCTTTTCCTGTTCAGAATTATTTCTTCATGCTTACTGCACTTTGATTGAGCACACACAAAACTTATTTCCTGGCAACCAACAGGTTTCAAAAGCACAGATGCCAAAGTCCTGTTTACTCTGTGTGCCTAAAGTTAAAGTTAACAAACAGCTCTGTATTTAAATGTGCTAATGTTAAAAATTATATCCCACAGCTATACTGGGGCAATGTCTATAAATGTGAAACAGAACTGCAGGTAAATTCTCTTTGGATACTTTAAGATCAACTCTGCCTACACACTGAATGCAAGGGTTTCAATAATATAAACATGTTCAATTTTAATGACTACAAAACAAGGCCCTAAGACTGTGTAACAGTTTACCTAGGAGACATACTATTAATAATTAAATTGTATATGCCAGAGGCAGTGTTTGGGTTGGCAGCACTGACTTCTGATGGATGCCTGGTGCACTGTGACCTAAAAAAGTTTGCATCTACAATATTAATCTGTATAGGCAGGGAAAGGATTTATTAAAGATGCTGGCATTTGACTTTGACTCCACTCCTAATCATTAAAATTATTCTAATTGGAAGGCAACAAAAAACATCAGAATATTGTTCTTCTGAGTCATACATTTTAATCACATTTCTCATTACCCTGGAAAAAAAAAGATCAGATTCCATTTTCCATATAAAACTTATATTAGTGATTTTTACTTCTTTTTAATATTCTAGCAAGATGTGCTGAAGTAATTTAATGGCATATTGCTAATAAAGCATCATTGCTTGTGATTAATGCTCACTGTCTATTTACCCCATCAGCAAAAAGCAGGAAGTATTTCGCACAGATTGGAATCGACTTATCTCCATACTCTTTAACACATTTCACAAGGCTACTGGCTCAGAAATGGAAGGATTAATTTTATCAGGCATCTTGGTCACACAGAGAACCCTCAGTGGGTACTCTACATATGCAAGTTTTTATGTTGCATTTACAACACCCCAATCTGGGAAACTGAAGATTCATAACATTACACTAAAAAAAGTCACACCATAATGTGCAAACAAAAACAAGGAAAAAAACCTGGCAGAATTAGTAGTAAAACTAAAAACTTGAAGGAATGCTTAACTGAAAGAATTATTGAAGACAGACACTTTACAGACAAACTGTTTGTGGTGGTACTACCCATGCTCAGACAAGCTGTGCAGTGAAGAGGAGCTATGTATTTTTTAAATTTTATAACCCACAGAAATGTGTGAAACCTGAACACAGAGAGGTAATAATCATCACCAGCCACTGTATCTGAAAGATGAAAAATTCAAATTTAATTTTCCTTGGTAGCACTTGCTTAGGTTTCACTGGGCATGGAGCTGCCAAACAAAGAGGACTAAAATGAAGGTATTAAAGGGTCTATTTGCTTATCAATGAAAATCCTTCACTTCCATTAATGGAAAACAGAAACCTTGAATGGCTTCCAGAATTAGCATGCCATTGATGTGTGAATACCCAAAGTGTGTTTTGTCATGTTTGTGATTATCTTTGATTTTCATCTTTTAAAGCAAAATTGGGAATGCAAGCTACATAGTAACACTCATGTTTTAGGTTATCATTTTATGAAATGTTCTGTTAGGAAGTCCTTAAAAAAATCTCACAACAGCTCAGTAGGCATCCTTTTAATGTGTTTTCATTTCCAACAACAGCATTATTCTGTTCTTCATTATGGCCCAAACACTGCAGTGCTTAGCCCTACTGGGTCAAGTTATTTTCTCACTTGGGTTTTACTACTGAATAACAGCACTGACTCGGGGAGGATTATTCCACACTTGGACTTGTGTCAGAGGAGAGCAGAACTTGACTTGTGGCAAGACAGCATGGTTTGCTTTCTAAAGCACATTACAAGGGTGTTTCTTCTCACCACAAGCCAACAAACACACGCATGTGGGCTTTCTTACCCCATCAGAGGAGAATGCTGCTGCACAGGCTATGCCTAGGAGCTGGGGCCAAATTCTGCTCTGAGTTTTATTGGTTTAGATGAAGCATCTGTAGCTTTAAAGTACAAATTTATGGACAGTTTTAACCTTGGCAGGTTTGAAACATGGAAGTGATACCGTGGAAGGTAACAGACTATCACTTCTGTAATTATAAAAAACTCGAACTTCCGATAGAAGAGCTTGAAATGCACTTCTTACAGACGGATGACTGACTTTCCAAGGAGCTCAGCTTTCTAAACGATTTCTAATCAATATTATTAATGAGGAAAATGTAATGTTCCCTCCTAAAGCTGACCTAAAGCCAGCACATGACACATTTTTTCAGGGAGTTCTGCAAGGTCAAGCTACGGACATGACTGGGACAAGCAGTGATGGGCTCCTACCTGTAAAGCACACCGGACATTTGAAGGTGCCCCCCATGCCTTCAAAGCTGTGCTCTATCAGGTGGCACTGAAGTTTGGCAGGAGAGTCGAATGTCTGATTGCAGAGTTTGCATTCATGGTTCAGTCCTTCATCTGCAGGAGAAATCAAAGGAAAACTGAAATTCACCACAGCCCTTACAAAGAGAAAGTCCAACACAATCTGTGAACTGCAGCAACTTTTTGTTTTCCTAAGCTCAGGAAACTGGACACCCCTCAGCGCCTACAGTTGCTGAAGTGTTCTCTTACCCAGAATGTTTCAGAATATCCAAAGCTTGACCGGGCATTAAAAGCACAGATTTTCCACTTATAATTAGCACTACGCAGGAATGCAGAGCCTTCAGTAGGAATTGATGACTATGACCTGAAACATCGTTTCTTAGCAGAGCCACCCAGTCACGACCAAGTACATTTGCAAAACAGCACGTGAGGAATTTAATGCTGATCACACATCATCCTGTCTACCATGGGTAAGAACTGCGAATGCTGTTTTTGGCACTCTGGCTGAGGTGGAGTTTCTTGTAACCGGTGTGAGAAGGGTGGGTAGTTTATACCCTCACATCACTCCTACTCCGCATTCCCAGTCCTGTAGGCATACATGAAACCTTTTGCAAGCTGCAGGATTTCAAACCTCCCTTTCTGACAATCCTGGATTTTTTCCCTCTTTATTTGCATTTCTCCCCTGAACAGCCCAGAGAAGTCCCCATGCGCCTTCTGACGCAGCTTTCCCGTCCACGTCCTGTGGCTTTAAAACCCTTCCCGCTCCCCGCCGCTTGTTCCTCTGCTTCCTCCCATTGTCCTCCAAGGCCGGCTGGTGCCTGGCACCAGGCTCCCTTCCTGAGGGTGCTGCAGGATTCATCCACTCCGCCATGAGGGCAGTCAGCGGCTGTCCTACTTAGAAACAGTTGCTAGGTAAGAAGTGGCTTCCAGCCCTGCTGCAGAGGCCTCAATTCCCACAGCGCCGCTTAGAAAAGGTCCTTCTGTATGTCACCGGTGTGCTACACGAGTAGCATTGATCTCGCAGGTAAATACTGTATCTGATTATTAAAAAACAAGCGGGAATGAAGTGCTTGGTGACTGGCGCAGCTCCCTGCCATTTCTCAGTTGGGAAGGAGCGATTTAGGAGAACGCCCTGCCCGTGCTGAACACCTAAATGCCAGGCTGCCAACCTCCCACCAGACACAGCGCTGCTGGCAGTGATGACGGGTGACTCTGGTGACAGGCATTTGCCAAGGATGGTGGGAGTACAGACAATGTTTTGCATCCCACACGACAATCCTTTCCACTGGTGTAAAGAGAACATGACATGGAGCTCCTGCAGCTGAGTGGGGGCACATTCCTGCCCCAAAAGACTCTTAGTGACTTATAAGAATTGAAAAAAATGCCCCGCTTTCACTTTTTGTTAGTCCAAAAGCTAAATTTAGCCTTTGTGTAAGTCATGGCATCTTTAGCTAAAGGGGGGGAATTAGACTGTGTGAGCTAAGCCAGGTGGTGGTGGCCATTCTGCAGGTGGAACTACTGAAAATTACCATTGTGTGGTTTCTATGAGGTGTCAGAGCTCTTCACAATGAAATGGGACAGATGAAACCCAACTAAGACAAAGGTTTACACAAAATTACAACACTCCCATGCAGACACAGCAAACTGCAAACTTCCTTTCCTTTTCTACCCAATCCTTCCTGAAAGCAGTGTTCAATGTTCCTGACTACCTTTGTTGCATATAGGTAAAGCCTTATAAAATAAGGCCTTGTTACCCTTGTAAAATCATGGCTCAGGCCTGCTACTTAGGCTAAGTAGAAGGGAACTGTAGGAAAGTGACTCAGCTGGAATAGGGGTAGAGAGACATGAGAGAGGTGAGAGATGTGAGAGATGTGCTGCGTGACTGTCACGTGTCCACATTGTGGTGTACGGTGGTTTGTTGACTTGGGCTTGTTGTGCCTTAAAACTATGTAAACTGGGAACGGGCTAACTGCTTAAAAATGCCTGGTTTTTGCAATAAAGGGCTCTCCTTTGCACCTGCCTGGGGACTCTGTGCTGCTCTGCATCATCACATACCTCTACAGGCTGCTGAGCTTTTAGAGGGTGTGAAATGGAAGGCCTGCTCTGAGTGTCAGCTGAAAAATGTTGGTGGTCCTGGCAATCCCCTGCCCACAGACTGTTGCTGCTGAAGTGCCTGTCTCTGTTACCTCCATGAGGCAGAAGAACTTGACTCCCAGCCTGCCTGACCAGGCACCAGTTTATAGCTGGATCCACTGAGGACAGCTGTCAACACAAACTCAGGCAAAGGCTCAGGTCAATCTCAGCAGTTTTGACACCATGGCAGCTCTGGAGAGACTGGAATATGGTGGCAACAGAGCACAGGCTGCTGAGGTACATACACGTCCCACCCAGCCACATACACTGGTAGTCAGGTACAAAAGCTGATAAAATCCTTTGCAAATGACTTCCAGGGGAAGGTTAAGGATGGGTGACACTTTCTCATCTTGTAGGTGACACCTTTGTAACTCTTCAATAAAAAAAAATTAAAATATTTATCAAATATATGCTAACTACTTCATTAGCAGGGAAAATTTTAGTGGATTATCAAGAGTTGTCTGGGATTTGGCATTTTCCACCATCACTGACAAACCCTTCCACTGTGTTCTGCCTTTGCTACTGCAGAGAGTGGACAAGTACAGCCCATGCAACCACCACCAAGGGGAGCATGAAGGAAAAGAACTTGGCACACTCCAGTCTGTAATCTAAGAGACACAGACACATCCTCCAAGGCAGGTTGTAAGCTGCGTACTTCCAACAGGCAGCAACCCACAGCTGTGGGCAAAGCTGCTAAACAGCATCCTGAAAAGAGGAGGAGGGCTCAACAAATCTTATATAAATGCCTCTTCTTTCCTGAACTTGCTAATTACTTATGAGGACTGTACAGACTGACACACAATATTTCTCCTATATGCATATCTTTGCCATGGTCATTACTGAACAGATAGTTCTGGAGATGGTGAAAGTTCCCCACAATAGGCAGTTACAAGATAGGAAGCTGTAAGGTGAAGTTTCTTCACCAACCTGTTTGTACTGATACACACAGACAGAGCAATTAGGACAAAGGGAGCTTTATCTCAGGATCTTCAACAAGTCAAGGTGAAAATAATCAATGACAATCCTCAAATCACAGAGTTACTGTTGGCAAAGTGTAAATAAACCATGCTAATCATTCTTGAGAACACGGGAACACGGAACAGGGAGTTCTTCAAACATTCCAAGGAAGAAAGACTTCCTAAAAAGAAATATTTTTATATGACACTACAAAAAAGAGAGAAGGCTTTTTTTTGTCTTTCCATTACCTTAGTTGATGAAGAACAAGTAGGAAGAAAGGCATGCAATCCTGATGCCGACGCAAAACTAAATTTTTTACACAGAAATTGTACTTGTTCAAGAAGAACTGAACCCCATTAAATGTGACCCTTATTGTATTTCCCATATTACTCAGATCCAAGGTGACTTCCTGGTCATAAATATCAAAATCACTGATTATTCTATGTTGCAAATGTGACTTTTCCTAAAGGCTTATAAACAGGGTTTGAAAAATCCCCTCACCCACTCGCCTGGGGCAGATAAAAACTTCCCCAGGCAAGAGACATCAATTTGTGCAGAATCTAAGCTTTCTCTTAAAAATGAAATGCTTTTAGTCTCCAAGTTCTAAAGACCATATTTAAAATAAGACTACATTTGTATAACTAACAGAATAATATTTTTCCTAAGTCCCACTGTTTTCACCCATTTTGTGCACATCACCAGCTTTGTTACATCCTTGGAACAAAGGGCAAAGTTCCAGTCCTTGAATTCACGAATGTGACACTAGCCATGATTTAAATGTAAGGAAGACAGCTAGAGGTACAGAACTGGCAGAAGAGTCAGGAGTGCTGGCTTCCATTCCAAACTCCAGCACTGACCTATTCTTATCACCTTGGGCATGACAGTGTGGCCTGTGTTTCTCAGACTACCCATCTTTAAGGAAGAGGTGCTAATTTTTAATTTCTACTTTAACAGGTTGACCTAATTACTGTCCCTTAAGACTTTTAATACAACCAAGACAGTAGAGCTGGAGAAGAGTCCAAGACTATCTACCATACTCAGAAGACCCAGAATCACTGCCATCTGCCTTTGAAAAGGTTTAAGATCGTATTTCTTGACACACAACTTGCCTGGATCACATAGCACTGTGGAAGGATGAGGGAACAAGGCTTTGTCCCTGTTTTCTGCTCTCCACAGACAATTTAAAAGCATGGCCAGCCTTTTATCTCCCACTGGCATGAAAGAGCCAGGATGTGGCAAATCTTGCAAAGGTGCCAGATGTGGAAAGAGCATGCAAAAGGCTCTGTTTATGCAGTGGCCCCTCTCTAGCTCTCCATGTTTAGCAAACAATTTGATAGGGTGTTATGGAAGTGCAAAATATGATATCATTAATAAATAAAGGGCCAGTGAAATGTCACATTTTCAGTTTTCATTTGGAATAAATCTGAAATGGAATAGAGTGTCAGATACAGTCCAAAGGGCTCTCTTTCCCTGCAGAACAGAGCTGCTGCTCTTTGCTCTTACTCAGGCAGAAAAAAAAAAGGCAAAAAAAAAAAATTTAAAAAAAGTGCTGAGCAGCTTTAAAAAATTCAATCAAAATAATCTGCTCTTTGGAAAGGTGGCGGCTGACAGTAATTGGAAAATACTGTCTGACTCATTTATTAAAGTGAGATTCAGAGTCAATTGATTTAATAACCATTAGAATATTCTATTAAGGATATAATAGGTTGGCACAGCCCTATTTTTTATTAAGAGTTATAGGTAAGAAATAAGCAATGCTATGGAATTTTAGACAACTGCTGTATGGATTAGACTAAAAATATGGCTTGGAAAATAGGTATAAAAGCAGCAAGTATCAGGAGGAGGAATAGGAAAGTACATTACAGTGCAAATGAGTTAGCTGAAGGATGAAAAAGTAATGAACCTTTAATATAAAGCCTGCACTTTTCCAAATCTAACAGAAAACTACGTACTGCATTCCCTGGTGGGGTAGATCGTAAAACAAGTCAGCACGTGCTTCACATTATGGGCCCAACAACGCCATGAGGAAGGCAAGAACAAAGTACCCACTGTACAGCACAGAACTGGTGCTTACTGGTGCCCTTATGTGGTTGGGATATGAGCTTGGACATGGTTAAGGCCTCGCAAGATGGATGGGAATGGTTTACTCACTGCTCGTAGTCAAATGAGTTTGATGCATGCAGAATTTCTGCATAAATAAATTGCTTTCCATTTGTAATCTTTATTCAGATAGTGGGAAAATGTAAACATTAATCAATTCCAAATAAATGCATTTAATATTCATATAAATGTTTAATATTTACACAAATATTAAATGTTTCAATGCAGGCAGGTAGATTTTAATTGAGGTGCAGCCCATTACCTCAGCAACTAACTTGACAACCAGCTATAAATGCAAATATAATCAGTCTTCGTGCTGAGCATATACTTATATTTGGGGATCCTCTTTGTATTGGCTACCCATGTACTGCAGAGTTACTGAGCAACTTGTACAGCAGGCAGGATGCTCCCACTTGCACCTGCCCCAGAGCCAGTGCTCTGGATGACCCGGCCCAATTTGTATTACCAACTCAAGGCACAACTTGTTCATTTCATGGAAGGCCCTGACATTTCAATATACACTTTAAACACGTGGAACTGTCTAGACTTGTCCCGTGTTTATGCTTCTTGCTCTTCAATAAAAACAAAACTAGAGCAGCTACAAGCAAATGTTCACTGGCTGACTTACATGCAGCTGTTAAGTCAGTAACCACTGGGGGCCCTCTTATATTGTCTGATCAACACTACAGCCATTACCCAGCACCAATTTGTAACAGTTTATAAGTAACTCTTTCTCTTATTCATCGAGATTGTCCAGAAGGGTCCTTGTGCCTTCTACTCTGAATAAATCTATAGGCAAAGATCCTGGGATGATGATGTGCTCCTGGTAAATCATCACGAGGCTGGGTCCATGCTCAAAAGCATCTGCTAAGAAGTCATGTAAAATCTGCCCTTCACACACAACACAGGAATGAAATGGCCTGCAGGCCCTGTAATTTTTTCTTTTTTAGGTCTAAAACATGCACAGCTCCCACATTCAATGTGTTTTCTTTGTAATTTTTTTACCAAGCAAACCATGCCCCTAAACCAATTTCTCCTTCTTCACATTGCTTTCACTCTTCCCTGAGCTAATTCTGCAGCACACATTTATAAGCCAGAGATCTGAGGAGTAAGGAAGCAATGCCATGGATGACAGCTAACCCCTCGGCTACAACATCTCACATGGAAAACAGGGGGAGGACAAAAAACCACCATACAACACTGTGATTTCCAGAGTGTACAGCCATCCGTGCTTCCTAGCTTATAGTGCTGTGCCTACCTGCATATTTTAATCTTTTAAATTCTATTTGCCACACACCTACACAACCATCAGCCTCCTTTTGCCACTTCAGGCAACCTCATTCCTGCTCAAAATTTGGTCTTAGGGTCTACTGTGGCAAGTATGTGCACGACATGTACCTTCACATGCTAAAGAACAGATAACAGCTCTTCCAAGCCTGGAAGCTGAAATGGAACAGTACCTGAAGTCTCCAGCACCCTGTTCATAATTTCTCCCTGGTAGCACTAATGCTTCTGCTATTTTCCATTCCTCAAACATTATCAGAACCCCTCAAATGAGAAACATGATCCATCACAATGTTAATTTTGGAAGCTGACATGAAAAGCATGGAAATAATGATAAAGGAGGAGATAGTAAAGGCAAAACATACAGATGGAATTTGCAGCAGGAAGAAGTATACAGCTAGATTTTACAGCTGTGAGAACAACCTGTCATAGAAAAACAGTTTTTATTTAAGTCCTAACTAATGATTCAGTCCTGGTAGGACAGGATGGAGGATTGGATGGAAAGTCAGAAGTACACCTGTGTTTCTTCTAGACTGTCTAGGGCAAGTCACCACATGTTAGGAAACAGGAGGGCAGGGGAAGGAAATACCCTCCTTCCTCACTCACTCTTTAGGCACAGTTATCCTTCACACCTTCCCTCTTGTGCCACATACTACTGCTGATGTAGATGCCTGCAAGATGGTCTGTGTTTATCCTTAATACCACTTTTAACCAAAATCATGATGCTAGCTGAAAAAACTCAAAACATCAGTCTGGACCCCAAGCAATGTCTTTCCCCTTGCTTTTTTTTTCAGTTCAGAATGATTTTTAGGCAAGACTCTGCCCATGCCAAGGAAAGGTGGTAGACAAGATCCTAGCAATAATCCTAAACTCTTGAGTCACCAACAACTGTAGCCTCTCGAGGGGAAGGTAGGGACCAGGTATGACACTGCCTTGAAGGATACTGGTCTTCAGCAGCAGGAAGAGGATGGGAGCTGCACTGTGCTGCTGAGGCCAGGCCATGCTGACTCCCAGCAGCACTGGGTAGGAAGCTTTATTCAACAAGCAGGAAATAAATCCCACAGCCTTCTGCAGTGTACTGCTAAAGCTACAGCAAAGGGTGCTGATCGATGGAGTGACAAAGAGCTGGGATCCACCTCCTCAATTAAAGCAAAAGTTCATCTCTCCAGAGACAGATCTTGAAATTAGATCTGCTTAAGGGAAAGCCAGTCTAGTGCATCTTTCATTCCACTGTATTTTTGTCTGAAGCAAGGGATGCATTTCACTTCACCAACTGTTCACTTTTTTGCTTGGTTGCACTCACTTTGGCTGCTTGTAAGTGAACTCTTCTTACCACATGTGCCTTGTATATTCTATTAAAGCCACAAATTGTCTGGCTTCAGTGAGGCTAGATGAAAATAAAAAAGGGCAACTGGCAGGTCTATTTCTTAATAAGTGTCATGTATTCAGATCAAGTAAGAACAATTTAAATACAGCAAGTCCCTTCTCCATCAAACAACAGCATTTTCTGCACAACTGGCTACCAGGAGAGAGTTCAGTAATTCTGCAACAGTGTTATTCACCAACTGATGGGACATGCATAATTTGCTACTCCCTGTCTGTAACTGCACCAGAAAAAGGTATTAAAATTCGTTCAGAAAAAAAATCTGTGTTGCATCACATAGCTACACACATTACAAGGTTACACTCCATCATTGCAATAAAATCCCATGTGATGGAGCTTATTTTGGAAACAATTTTGCTATGGGATATAAAAAGAAATTTAAACCAGTAGGAATAAGCTGAGTGGTATGAGTTATTTGTAGACAGATGATCCAGCTCAACATTTACCTTTTCAAATAGCACTTAGTGAGCACTGATTAAAAACTTGGTGACTGATCCTCCAAATGCTGGCATAACTAGCTTAGGAGAGCAGGCCTCCCATCCTTCTAGACTCCTGCCTAGGCTTTTTGTGGGACAAAATTCTGCTGAGGTGCAAGGTTAAGCCCTCCATCCTGCCAGTACACAGTGAGATACAGATTATGATCTGAATTTTACAGATAAAGAAACCATACCCCAAAGCTGAATCCCAAATAGAGAATGAAAACCCTCACTAAATTAGTGGTGGAAGAATCAGACCCTGCTTCATCTGCTAACTATTATGAATGTAGTATTGGAATTAAGGTTGGAATTTAGTTTTTCTCTGTTCTCTTCTGTGAACTAAGAGCCTCTTTCCAGAAAAAAACTCTTGGACCAAATCTTCTTTAGTAAAGTCAAACTGCAATTTGAATGGCTCACAGTTTGCCTGAGCTAAGTAGATATTAATGATTTAAACAAACTGTAGGGGGAAAAATAATAAAAGTGTCACATTTGTATTCAGAAGAACTAAGCACAGTAAAAAATAAGTAAAAAGTCTTGCTTTTTTATTAATTCAATTTTTAAAAAATTTCCTTCAATTTCAGTATTTTTGTTCACTGTGTAGGCTGCAGTTTTGTTTTCTTGCTCTTGCTTTCTGGTTCGAGAACTAGCTTTCTCTGTTATTTGCTGCTACATGCCTACTAGTAATGCTCACTCATCTGGGTCTTCTGGAAGACACTGGTCAAAGAACAGGTATATCTACTTTTAAGCTTTGCACAAAGAAAACACGAATTTTTAAGGTAGGGGAGGATATTTCATGTTGCATAAACTAAATGCAAGCTGTTCTAAATTTAGTGGTACTGGGAAAACATCTCACATGGAGACAATCAAAGTGTCAATATTAATTCTACACAACAGTGGACTAGCAGTAGAAAATATGTTTCGTACACAAGTCTCATCAGGTATTTCTTTTGTTCTGAGTATACAAAAAGGGTCAGAGTTGCCTTCTTTCTTTTGGCATGAAGCTATTAGATGTCTGGAAGACAAAGTCTCTAAATGCTGAAATGCTGTTTATCTACAAAAAATTGCCCGTTTGTTCTTAGAAGGTAGGAAAGAAAAAAGAAAAAAGGAAAAAAAAGAGTAGGATAGGATGGGGCTTCCCTGTTATATTGGATATTTGACTCAAGAGCATGAAGAAATAACAGTCCTTTTCATACTTCCTAATACATCAGATAGTACTGATATTTTGTTTTCCAAATCTTAATGCTATTATATCAGTCAAATATTATTAGGCATCTTTTTACATAGGTGAGGGACACTTGGGAAGGAGCAGCAATTGCTGTGATTTTGATCCAGCTCTTCAACTCATTTAGGTGTATACCAACTTTCTGCTTTCTTTCCCCCTAACCTCAATTTCCTCATCCCCAGCCCTCAGAAAAAACAGGGAGGAAGAAGAGGTTCAGGCTGTGGAGGCCCTCAGGTCCATGCTGATAACTGGGCATTTAATTAGATTATTTTCATGTGAGCGAACTATTTTGCCTGTTAGGGGAGATCTCCTTGTACAGCAATATATTAAAATGATAAAGCTCAATTTAATATAAAGAATTATTTATATTGCTCGTCTGATTTAATTTGCTGTTTTATTTAGGAAAGCATGAGAAAGCTCAATTTTAATTTGAGCTAACCTTTCCCTATGTTTCTCTTTGATTCTTCTATAAAGCAAGCAAGCAGCTTTGGGCCCACATATCAAAAAAGGACCAGACTTAATTCTAAACCTGCTCCACTCTCCTTCCTGCTTTCTCTGCTGGTACTAAGACTTCACACTGAGCTGAACAAACAGCTTTTGGAATTTTTATATTGAAAGTTCTTCATTTGTGGATAAGAGAATAATGAGGGCCAATTAGTTATTCTTTCTCCATCAGTTACATGTTTGGGGGTTGGCTTTATTTTCCCAAATTCTAAATGCCTCTGTTAACAGATTTATTCCAACCCTTGATCAAACCTAATTCCTCATGGAAGCAAAGACAGCATTTCCCACCACGCTAGCAATTGAGGAGTGGTGCCTAAGAACACAGCCGCTCCTCCAGTGAGCTTTGATGTAACGGAATGGCAAAGTTCTGAACTTCAAATAATAAGGGAAAAAGAGGAAAAACATCAGAGTAGAAGAAATAGAGAAGAGTTGGCTAAAAAGAGATGTATAATACAGACAAAGATTGGTTGGGGAAGGAGAACAGATATAGTGGCAACAATAAACAAAAAAAGGAGGTAGACTGAAAAGGCAAATGGAGCTGAAGTGGTGAGCAGAAGCAGGACAAGGGCATGAAACCTGTGTGAAAAGGCACAGCAAAGTCTCAATTTAACCTTCACTTGAAGTTCACTGAAGAAATGCAGAGTAGCATACACTTCCAGGCAGAGCTTGGGTAATTTAGTGCAGCTCCTGTGGCAATAATGATAGATGCATTTTTACATCCAAATGTCTCAAGCCAACAAAGTTACCAGTATATCATTAATAACAATAAGCAATTAAAAAGGACAGCAGGTTACAAATATCAAGCATCAAACTTGGGGAAAAAAGGACCATTATGAGAAAAATAAAAGTATAGGCTGTCAGGTCAGTATATAGCCTCTCCAGATAAAAGTTATAGAGCTGGAGAAAAATGTGGCCTGACATTAAATGACTATGAGGTGATTAACATCAGTGAGAAACCAAAAACACTTGTAAAGCTCTGAGGAAATCTGAAATGTGATATGAAAACCATGCCTGTAACAGTAAGAGATAGGTGGCTGACCACTGTAAGACATTAGCTTTTTACTAAGACATACTCCAATAAATAACTGACAAGACTGCATTTGCTGGCTGAAATATTCTCCAAAAGGCCCACTGAGTTTTCATTGTATGTGTCAGTTCATTTAAACAAGAACAGGTAGGAAAAAACCAGAGGAACTCAGGAAGAAAGGGAGGAAGACCCAGTCCAACCCTGCATGTAATGCTCTATGTACATGCACAAGGTGCCTAGCAGTCCCTGAAACCAAATTTATTTAAGCCATGTGCTGCAGAATGGGTAGAATGGCTTAAAAACCATGAGATTTAACTCTGTATGGCTGGAAGTCTGCACTGAGCAGTTTCCCCTCAGAGGGTTTCTCTGTAACGGGGAAAGTGAGAATTTCAATTTTTTTTTTAAATGAAGACTGAGATTTTGACGCAGCACTGCCATTTCAGGGGCTCAGGTTGAACAAGAAGTACTGAACATTGTGAGACTTGTGATCAAATTGTGAAACTGTGAAACCTAATTTACCCAAATGAAATGGGGGACACAAAATTAATTCAGATAAATGAGGATTTTGAATAAGCAAGGGACTATTTAGTGCTTTTAACACACATCCTGGGACATAACCTCATTACAGATCAGGAGTGTTGTGCTGTGAGTTTGTGTCAGAGTGGAAGTGTCACTGACACAACAAATAAAACCAAAAATATCCTACTCCCTGATCGCTTATTTTGTGTTTCCATACACACGCTACACGAGCCTGAAGAATAATTAACACTGCTGAGAAGAAGCAGCAACAGTGGATGAGTCTCACTACAGCAGACCTCTCATCATANGATTTTTTTTTTTTTTTTTTTTACATTTTGTCAGGGGCAAAAAAGCCAGTGAAGACAGCCATCTCTTTTATAGAGCAATCTCAGGCATTAAAGCCCACAAAAAAAGGAAAAAAAAATTGAAAGTGTTTCTACTGCTATCTTTTAAAGATGCTTATAAAGCTTATAAAGATGCTGTGGACATTTTTGTTGTAGGTAAATTTTTAATTTCTTAACTTTATGAAACCATTTGACCATGACCTGAGCACGTTCATTGAAGTTGTCATTTAAATATTGCATACCCTGACTTTTTGTAATAAAGGCCAGCTCCAAAGGATTTTTTTTGCATCGTAATGATATTTTCCAATCTCGTAATGATATTAAGAAATAAAAGCATTTCTTAACAGAATGATACTAGATATGCATTTAACTTGCCTTGTCTTTTTTTTTTTAAAGCTGGAAACAGGCCATCATTTGGAAACCCTGATGCTGTTTAAAACAAAGCATCTTCATCAGAAACCTCACAGGCAGCAAGTTTCTCTACTTACTCGGCATGTTATGCTTACTTGTCAGTCTTTCTCCAAACAAAGTGGGGAAAACAAGCACACGAGATGCAAAGATATAAAGCAGGTAGAATATATCCCCCAGCCCCTTCAATTGCTTCCTTCACCTCACTCAAGAAGCAATTTTAAATGTATTAAACCTGGAGGTGAGCAGAGGGATTTAACACTAGGCAGGATTTGAACAACAGAAAATAAGGTCAAGGAGGAGTATTACCCCTCTAGTTGTATTTGGAAAAACAGGGGCATTTTAGAAGTAAAAAAAACCCCAAAAAAACCAGGGCAAACTCACTTGCTGTGCTCTGCATCACTCTGACCAGCGAGAGCCCACTGTTAGATTTTGCAATGTATTTTGCTAGGCGAAGCATGCAGATTTGGATCCCGTGACACTTTCACAAATAAGCAACATATTTTGTTGATGTTCATTTCTGTTTGACTGCTGGACTTGATAAATGACATGGCAGCTGAGAAGAATAAAAATTGCTGTGTTAAATCCTTGAAAATTATACAGCAGAAAAGGTGGGCAGCCTCTGTAGGTCAGCTGGGCACCAGAAGCCAAAGATCAGAACTGGAAATAATAGTTGACGAGGAATACCCACAGAGCAGCAAGGAAACTGAGGTGGGGCAAGTGAACTGAAAGCAATGTTTGCGAGCCATCTATCCACCCCCTTATCTTTCCAACATTTATCTGTGTGACTGACACACCCTTTCTCTAACCCCACCCCAAAAAGATTCAAAGACAACAAGCTGGGTATGAGGAGAAAAAAAACAACTCGAAATTGAGATATAGCAAACAGAAAGTTGGCTGATATACCAAAATACCAGCATTTCTCAGAAAATAAACCGCTCTGAAGGTCTCAGTAAAAAAGTGACAACAGCGGGGAAAGTCCAAATGAAAGTTGTTTCTTTGCCCTTAATTCACTCTGTCGGTAAGATATTACCTCATGTATAGTACATTATCTTTGAATGATACATTCTGTGCCCTTTGTGCCTGAATCAAAACTCTGTCACATCTTGGTAAGTCAAATATGCCTGCCAAACAACAGGAATCACCGTTAATTCCATGAGAGGCCCTCATGAAAGAAGTGCAATGTTGCATGGCCAAAGTTTCAGTGATATCTCTTCCCAGCAGTGCAAAACAAATCAGTGTTGGAAGAGAAGAGTTTGCCTACAATCCTGAACATGTGTTTGCTTTGTGTTAGAGGAACAGTGGAGAGCTAGCTAACACTGCTAATAACACTGCAATGGTTTCAAGCATGGGGAAAATATATTATGATGCAACTCTTATAGGGTTAATGCAACAAGAAACAAATGTCCTTCCTTAGGTCATTTTACCTCTGGTAATAAGAAAAGTGTACGTGGTGGGTTGACTGATTTCAGCCAGGTGAATACCTATGGAGCACACAGCCTTCCGTGGTAAGATGCATGTTTTGCAGTGTATTTTTTAAAATGCCACATAAATGATACATGTAAAAGCAGCTTGATTTCTCAAACCTAGTGACTGCCATTGGAAACTGGGTGTCCATCTGCATTTACATACCTTTCAAAAGGATAATCCAGCTCTCTTCAGTGGCACTGCAGAGGCAGAGCTCTTTTTGCCCCTCTGCTCCCTGCCCATGCGTGTCATTCCCCCAAGCCCCCTCACTGCTTTCACCCAAATATAAATAAAAAGGAAAATCTGCTTCATTACATTTGCTAGCATTAATTGATGTTTAAAAAAGTCTGTTAAAAATAAAGCCCAGCAGTGACATTTTTCTTTGCTAAAGCACGATAGCAGCACATTACAAACATTACAAAAAGGTCCCCTGGTAGGATTGTGAAGTTCCACTCTGGCAGTAAAAAGCATCATCTACTGCATATTCCCTGATTTTTAAAATTTTATTTATTTATTTATTTATTTATTTATTAATGCAGGATAGGTCACAAATGCAGATAAAACTCCCTGTCTCAGCAGCAGGGTTGCAATATTGGATGAGGGAACTGGATGGACACAGTGTATTTTTAGCATTTGTTTTACCCCGGTCAAATAAGTGATCCTGTTGACTGGTGGCAATGACGCTCACAGCTATTCAATCCCAGCTTGACATTTCCCCTATGGCTGCACCTCTCTTGCTTTTGCATGAGTTGGGTGGTTCTGAAGGATGCAACACTTTGTGCCCAGAGGTCCTTATGACATTTTAGAACAATGCATTAATCAGGCTGCTGGCCTCCTGAGGTATAACCAGAGCAGCAGAAAAACTAGGGAACCACAGAACCCAGCCCACTCACCCATTCTCCAAGAAATCTCTCTCTATGCCAGCTGACACACTGGTTTCTGGGAAAACAGTCTCAAGCCAAGTAAAAGACTGTATTGCTTTCAGGGAAGGTGAGTACAGTTGCTAAATTAGGCCTGGCAGGGTTGCAAAAGTGGGGAGAAATAGAAACAAAGGGGTCAATTGTTTTCATGTCTCTGGTGTTGCCTACCAGGATAAATTTAGCCTCTCTTCTCTTGCCTCTCTCTGTACTCAGAGAGTAAATTTGTAAAATGGCCTGAGAATCTGCAGAATCAGGCCCCTAATCCTGCTGCTTGCATAAGCTTTGCAAAAACCTTAATGTCCAGTCCTTTGAATTGTCTTAAAAATGTGCTTTTCTAGGCCATCTGAAGATGTCTGAGAGCAAAGGAGATGTGGGCAACTAAGCAATTCTCTGGTTGTAACCAGTCTGAATTTGAAGAAACAAGAGGAACAGCAGAATATACTGTCACCTGGCCTTTTTACCCATTCCCCACAGCTCACACCATATTCCAGGTGGGTGGCCCTAGCCCAGAGAACCTCACTGTGTGAGGACAAGCAGCCAGAAAAGAATGTGACTGGGAATACTGAATAAGGCACATATATTTGTGCCCTTTTTTCTGAAACAAATAGTCACTCCAGGCAAGCATGGCAGAACTTAGATGTTGAAGAGGACACAAAGCTGGACAAGGTAGAGCTGTGCAGGGGTCCTGACAGCATTTCTTCAAAGCACAAGTGCCCTGTGACAAAAGATAATGGGACATTGGCTCTGACTCCAGAAATAGGTGTTCAAAGCTGTGAGCCTTTAAAAGAGCACAGAGGTAGGGATAAAGGAATCTCAACAAGGGAGCATAAGCAGGGTTAGATAGAAAATGATCACAGGATGTTTATACTTGATAAAGGGGTAAAATACTGACAAATAAATGTAAATAAACCACATTAAATCAGTATCCAAAACCAGGCTGGTGGCTGAAGTTGTCTAGTCTGAGGAAAAACAGCGTGGTTAAAGTGAAATGTAACTTGGCTTCTAATAAGAGTACTGGCTGTAGAGGTGGAAAGAAATGGAGAGATCTTTGAGATGATGAGAAGGAAAAAGCAGTGGGATTTAGAGACGGGAATGGGTGGATTAACAGAGCAAAAAGGAGCCAAAAATAACAGGGTAGGAATATTGAGAGAGAACATTACTGACAGGTGTCTGCTAGTTATAATTATATATCTCTTCTAATGCCAGTGTTATATTAGACTTCATCTTAACACAGATATTATTTCTGTCTTTGAAGCTCCTAATCAAAAGAGAAGAAGAAATACATTCTGCCTTTTACAGGACTTAACAATCAAGCAGTGAGTGAAGTACGCTGCAGAGAGAGAAGCTGTAAAAACAGCAATATGGATACATGTGTATTAATAAAAGATACACGCATATGCATTTCAAATTGCTTATAGAAATGATGCTTGAACTGCTACTTAAGCAGGATTGCTCCTGAAACCACAGCCAGAGCAAGTCTCTAATATCAACTTGAATGAGGAGGAGTAGGCATTTTCCCCCTGATCCAAGCCTAATGGGGCTGCACGGGAGAAGAAGAGGTGATTTTATGTGAAGCTGGCGAATACTTTTTTTTGTAGGAGACTGCAGTCAGCTTGCTTGTTGTGTTTTACCAGCAAAACAACTGCAGCTGCAACTGCAGGTACTTAGTAATGTGTTAACAGGTAGCTATGCACACAAAAATGAATTCCAGTCAAGGCAAGCTGAACTTTGATCCTCAACCTATCTTTTACAAAGCAGCACCAAGGGACTATGTTTTTTTCTTAGCAGCTTTCACACTGATACTATCACAACAATTAGTGCTTTTGAGACATGCTGGTGGGATTGACAGCTGGCTGATGACACAGCACAGCCTGGAGACTGCCATTAGATCATCACTATTGACAGGTTATCCACTCACTCCTCACTAGTGAAAAGTTATTCTGTCTTTTGCAACTTACTTCATTTTTATTTTTTTTTAATGAAAATACAATTTTGTTTTATTCACACCTGAACTGATAACACAACTGCCCCAAAAATGTGTGTCACAAGGGGCCCAATGTTTTACTGCCATCATTACAGACACCCTGCAGATATTTTTAAGGCAGATTTTCTCACCACCATATGGAAAAAAAAAATGCTGGAAGAGAATTTTCATTAATCCTTTTAACTGCTGTGTAAGCTGTGAAAAAGTGAGTGTGTGCACACATACACACAGATGTGTATTTGTCTCCACGTCAAATTTACAAATCTAAACTAAGTTGCAAGGAGCTCTGGTAAAGACCAGTAATGGTAGAGGGAGAGCATCCCAGCTGAACAGGAGATGAACACAAGTAACGCAGGATTAAAAACAAGCAAACCATTCTGCATGAACCAGAAAGTAAGAAATACTTGCTTTCCCCAGATTTGTGTTTCCCAGTTGATTGTGTCCAAAAATGTACATGCATGGTCTCTCCCAGGTTCTATTTTTCCATTCTTTTCTACACAATCTGTAATGTTTAGGAAGGGCTGAATCTCAGCACATAATTTTTCCTGTCTGGGAAGATTGTACAGATTACTTTCTTCCACTCAACTGCATTCTCACAAAGTCAGAGCCAGTACAGCTGTCTTTGAGCCCTCTCTCCTTCTGTGACATGAACAAACAGGGAAGACTGACACTCAGACACTTCTGTGGCCATGTGACTGCTGCATAATGTGGTACCCTGAAGAGACAGGGCTTCATACATCCTTTGAGCTTTCTGGCTTTATCAGTAACATAAACAATAGCATTCTAAATATATATCATTTAGTTACTTATCACTTTGAGTTAGGTGTGGGGAAGAAAAGATCTCTGCTATCCCAGATGCCCCAAGGACTGTTCCTCTGCTGCCACCTGCTACAAGTCCCAGCCAGTGCCGAGCAATCTGGCTGATCCCAGGTGACCCCAGCACTCTTCCCCATGCCTCACTTCACAGCACAGGGGAAAAAGCATTCCAAACAGCCTGGCTGACATGCTTTGAGCTCACCTGTGGTAAGACCTGGGATATGAAGTCACTGTTAGCAGAGAAGCACGCAGTGATTTACCAAGTGTTATTTCCTTTGCAAAGTGAAAAGACACTCAGAGTGTCTTTGCAAGCATTTGGGGCGGGGGCTGCTTTCTGCACACCTCTGCACTATCATTGTGTGTTATTGCAGTGCTGGTACTGGACTCCACACAAAACTGCAGTAAATTCCCTGAGTGCTGGTTTGGTTTTCTCTACCAATACAATAAAGGAAGCCAAACCAAGGGCTTCTTCCTGTATGCTCCACAATGTCCCATGATCACACTGAGCTCTCAATGGATACCCACCATCTCACACATGGCTCTGACACCCTGCTGAACGAGGCCCTCACAGCAGACTTCTAAGTGACCCTCTTGCTTTTCAGGACCTTAGAATGGGGCTACCCATGACAGAATAGCTATCAAAACACTAAAAAGACAAAAGCCTAAAGCAGCAAAATAGTGAATCAAAACAGGCCATGGGCACTGGCCTCTGCTATCAGTTATGGATATGAGGCCCTGTTTCATGATAATGCCTTGAGTAAAATCCTTTCAGTAGAATGAGACACCTCTTCAGTGGGGAGTGAGCAGGGAGCTAGAATATGGCTAATGACTTTCAAAAGTATTAAACAAAAAAATCCCTATCTATCTATCTGGATGAAGAAAAGTCTAATGCTTTCTAATTTGGAGAAAACATCTCATGGAAGACACTAGACAGCTAGGGGCCTCTGACTGATGGCTCTTGGGTCTTCTCCATACCTTTGATCTGCATTATGAAATGTTAATGTCCACCACGTCAGGACTTGTTACATAAACATACCCTTTCTCTAACTGCTCAGTCCTGCCCGTTGCACTTCCATTCATATTATCCATTTATATTTAAATGCTGACTTGGAGCTTATACCCAGAAGCACTGACATTTTTTAACAGGAGCAGCTAAACTAGGGTAAACTGCTAAATATAATTTATTGATGATAAAGAGCTTGGTTCAGATTAAATTCCAGCAATTTAATAATGAACACATTCACATCCTGCATCCGGAATATGTATATGTATGTGTTTTCCCCTCCTCATTTAACTGGGAGAAGGGGGTCTCGGAATCTGTGATTTCCTGTTGATTAGATGTGAAGCAACCACAAGCACATATTTTTGATATCTCTATTAACAGACTGTTCATGTCTAACTGCAAAACTTGGTTGCACTTCTCTCAACATCTTTGCCCAAGACAGACCAGTAAACACAATTCCTCTCTCTATAATTAGCCTTTTCTCTAAGGGCCCTGAAGTAAGTCTGCATGCCGTAGATTTAATATCCAGTGCTATATCCATATGTGCTGCCCTTGCCTGGTCCCAGAGCATATAAACTCCCCTATTAGCAGCCTTGACTGCTTAATTATGCAGATTTTTTTTGTACCCGCCTGCCTGTAAAATTACTGTGTCTAACCTTTTTTTTCTCCCTCCTCTTTGCACCATGCTGGCCATTCTAATGAAATCGGCATAGGGGAAAGGGCCTGATTTGCAGTTATGGAGGCTGGATCGTACTGGCAATCTGTCCTTAGTGGGAGTTACAAAAGAAGTCAAATGCCTTCATCTGGTTCTCCCCTCTCATCCCCAAGGTGATTGAGTTCACTTCCTGATGCTTCCCAAGTTTTCCTCGGGCTGTCCAATCAGCGCATCCACCAGGGAGCCCAGCCTAGCTTGCAACAGTCTCCGTATCTAGTTACAGCCCCACCAGGGACAGTCAACTATCCACCCCCAAGCCTTCAGATGAAAACCTTTTCTAACAAGGCCGCCCAGCGCCAATGAAATAACACACATCTGCATATCCACTGGGTCCCATGTTTCTTGTGCTCATGGATTATGTATCTTGCAGCCTCTAATAAAGAAATGCAGTTCTTTGTTTAATGTTTATCTTGTGCTTGTTAAGCAAATGCTAATGTTGTATCAGAATGCTTTAGTGCTATTTGGGTTTTTGGTGATTTACTACAAGACAATCTGCTGTGAAGTAAATTTAGAGGGGAGGGGGAAGGAAAAAAAAAATAACATTCTGGCTTAGAGGGAGTGAGAGAGAAAGAATGGTTTGACAGAGAAGGAGCAAGAGGCAGAGGGAAAGACGGAGAGCGCAACAGCTCCCAGTACGACTTCCCTAACCTCCGGCTGACATGCCCACTTCATCACTAGCCAGTCCGATACCTGGAGGTACAGAACCAACCCGCTATGATTTCCAAAAGGGATGAGATGATAACTTCCCCTTCAGTGATAAGGTAAACAGTGTCCTGAAGGGTAAACAAAAAATAAAAAAGCCCCTTTTGTTGTCTGCCTTTGTGCCCTGACGGTTAGCACTGTGCTGTGTTATTCACAGACCACAGGGAAGCCCTAGATTTAATTGTTCATGCCTGGCTCTGCTAGAAATAGGCAAAAGAGAATATGAGGTATTCAGAACCCCCTTCTTCAAATTATTTTTTCTTCCCTCCCCCCTTAGGGAGGGGAAGAGAGAAGATTTGGAAGCTGATGAACAAATGAATGTCCTCTATTTACCCTTTGGCAAGACAGAATATAGACATCCATAGTGCTAAGTGCTCCTGTTAACTCTCCACTCAATTCCTTCAACACTGTTTTGAAAGAAGATCTAAGTTCTGGAATTCTATTTATTTTTCTTCTACGAATGAGTCAGGGTCAATAAAATGCAGATCTCCAAAAGGACTTGAGTGCTAACTAGAAATGCAGCTGAGCTGCCCACATACCCCCCTTCCACACCACCATACACCTTTTAACAACCAGCCTTTGTCACAAAATCAGTTGATTTTAAGGTCTGCATGAAATAAGGTTGCACAAGTTTCCCTGGATCAAACCAGAATTACAGCTTAAAACAATTTCATGGATGAACAATTCTATACCTTCAACATGAGGGAAACCCAAAAGATACTGATGAATTTCAGTATGGAGATACCTTCTGGAATCACAAGGTATTGTGCAGTAAGGCAGTAATCTCCTGTTCATTCCCTTTGCACACACATGCATTCTGAGCACATGAATATCCCATGTTCTATGCTCCTGTTCTCTGAGCATACCTTGTACCCCGCTGTCCAAGAGTGTGACAGTATGTGAATGCATCAAAGTTCTACACCTACAGATGTACACAATTACTAATTGCAAACACTCAACATTTTAGAATCTTATATTGTTTATTCTGGCACTAGAGTAAGCTGGTGCTCAGTTTTCTGGACTGAGAACAATGGGCACTGAAAGACTTCAATACAAAAAAATGAAAAGTATGATAAATGGTGAGATGAAATTATGTGAGCTTTTCTGCCTTGACCCCTTTTTATGTGCCTTGATTTTCATTTCAGTTAATAAGAGGGACTCCATTTTTTGAACCCATTCAAACCTCTATGCTCACTGCTGAAACTGCTGATAAAATGTGCCTCTTCATAAATACCAGTTGGGTATTTTGGTGCTATTTATTTAGAAGGAGCTGAATTCTCATTTTGAACCTAAAATCTATATCGTCATCAAGCAGATTAATCTAAGATCGTGTTTGCTCTATTGAGGTGAAGGAATCTGTCTCCCATTGGCTAGCACAGCACTCTAAATGGCATAAGAACACAAGCAAGCATCCTGTGTTTTTTTCCACTGCCTTCTTCTTTCCCTGCTTTTCTTCATCCAAATGGAGTAAATTTTCATTTAAGTGGTGTACTTAATTTTTTTGTACTTGGGGTATTATTATACAAAGCCATTGTAAGCTCCACACACTCTGCTAATGCGCCATTTATTACTTGATACAATTCAAGGTCTTGACTGTAATCTTTTAAAGCCCCTAATGACCTAGGTTTGGGCTGCATTTGAGACTTGCTCTCCATGTAGAGTCCACCAAGAAAATTGAGCTCAATAGGAACATCAAACCTGACAGAGTTCCCATTTAAATCCTTCAGAGCAAGGGAGCTTCTCCATAAGCTGACTGTAGAATCTGTATCTGACCTGCTGACTTCAGCCAACTCTGCACAACAGCATCATCACCACGAACTGGCTGCATGGAAACCCTGTCAGAGACTTCATTTCCCTCCTGTGGTCTCCATCAGAGTTACCTTTGGTAATCACTACAGCTGAGAACACTGCTCAGCATAAATTAAGAAAGAGTCTCAAGAACACCATGAGTCTGTGGTGTATATGCTTGGCCCTAAATATTGGAAATCTTCACCTTCCAGCCTGCATTTCATAAAGAATGGCCATTATAAATAGAAGGCTTGACCTAGTGGTCAGGATTTGTGTACAGATCACCTTCCTGCAATGGTAAAGTCATCTTCCCTAACCAGTCTGTGTTTTTCCAGTTTCCACACCAACAGTCGCATTGGCCAGTAATGCACATATCCCTGATAGCCTGCAGATCCCCTTGTATAGCTAGCCATCCTTGTCATCTGTGTAGTATGATAGTAGCAGATACAGACTGGGAGATGTGAGATGCTCCTTTGTTACATGCCAACAATCCTTGTCTTTTTTTTTTTTTATTTATTTTTTTTTTTAAACATTGTAAGAGAGTTGTACATTGAGAGTTGTACAAATGTTTTCCAGAAGCATTTAAAAAGCATCTCTTAAAAGTCAATACTGACTGCTACGGATCTAAGAAGGAAAACTGCATAGGTATCAAACCATAGTAGTGATGAACCTACATCCTAAATACCCCTATGTACCTGCTTATCTATTTTGTGTTGACAGATCATATCACAGAATCGTTGAAAATAGAGTTGGAAGGGACCTTAAAAGGTCACCTAGAGCATCCCCCTGCCTTAAGGCAGGATCAGCTATGCTGTACAATTTAGATGACCTCAAACTAACGAAGCAGAAAGGATGATGGCTAAAATGCCGGTGGATTAAGCCCAGTTCTGAATGTATTGATTACAAGGAAAAGAGCATTTGAAATCTGCTGTAACTGTGCAAGAGTCAAAGAAAACAGGTGGTTAACAAGCTGGTTAATCCAGGTTGTTTGCTGCAGGTGATGGAGTCAAGTGTTTCTGACTGTGAAGAATTATTTTCAGGATCTAGTCAGATCCAGACAGGTTTCTTGTGGCTGTGCAAGCTCTAAAGGAGATATAGGGGTGTTTGATAGCTACCTGTCAGAGTCAATTTGCAAGAGTCACCATGAAGTCTTGAGTAATAGTCTCTAAGAATAATGAGTCTTTTCTCCTTGAATTTCAGCCTGTGATGTTTCCTGAATTTCTGGAAGTGACAAGACACACACAGTCAAGCCTAAGAGTCAAATCCAAGCGTCTCCTACGTAAACAACTGCTGCTCCCTCAATGTAAGATACCAGTGACCTAAATATGACAGAGGAGATGGAGTTTGGGTCCAAAACTTGCTACCTTTGACATTTACCTTCAATTCTGGGACATTATTGAGGCAGGATTCATAGGGTGATTCCCCTCACCCCTGACCCAGTAGGTCACAAAGGCTGTCACTGAAAGATTCAGCTCTGTCATCAGTGATGTCAAGGTGCAAAGGGAGAACCAGAAGACATGTAAGAAAAGCAACACGTATCACAGCATAATCAGGTACCAGGGTAGACAGATATGTAAACCTACATCTCTTCTGATCTGAACAGGCAAAATATTTTACCTAAGCATCTCATAGGTACTGATTAACAGGACAGAGATGCCAGGCCAAAGCTCTACCCAAATAAACAATGGTAATTCTGTAGTTCAAGTAACATGAAAAAAATATGTTGAATTACATTGGCAAACAACTATTAAGGCTTACCTTCTAGACCTGTTTATTTGGAGAATAATTGTCTGTATTAGCTATTCAGGTAACAGTTACCACTAAAAGCTCTTCTCATCACTTTTGCTTAGCATGAAGACTTATATTTCCACAAGCATATGAACTAATAGAGATGCTATCTGCCTTTGCCCCTCGAGGAAAGATATTTGCACCTATGGGGCTTTCAGTGCAGGCCCATGCAGTAACTGCAGATACTGTAGACCATAATCCTTGAAGAACTACAGTGTCCCTCTACTGATTTCCAGGTAAAATTCAGCATGTTTGCTTTAAGTTTTAGAGCCCTAGCTTGTTTGAACCGAGAGATGGTACTTTTCTTCATAGAAAATGTGACAACTGTGGTCAGAAATGCTCAAGTCACCAGCACTATTCTGGCACAACCAGGTGAATACTAATGCCAGGAGGTTTTGTTCAGGGATTTGTATATTTAGACTTTTTATCCAAAAGAGTTCAACAAGACTGGAATCTGGTTGCTTTTGGAAATGGCTTTCTGCAAGAAGCTGGTTGGCAATTAGAGAGGTTTATGTGGAAGGTCTGTAGGACAAGCCTCCAACTGGGTAGCATTCTGGAACTGGGAAAGGTTTATGTGGTTTTGTTAAATATTTAGTAAAATCTATTCTACCTTTGTACAATGAAACCTGAGAGCAGCACAAAATCAGTTAATTAAAATTGAAATAGTAATGTCAAACTGCAGAATGGCAGAGCAGCTTCACAGGAAGCAATCCTCCCTTACCCACCTCACTCACATTTGCAGCACTGAGGAATCAGATTGCATGACAAGACTCTTCTTGCTTGTTTCTGAAGTGATAGAGACAGTCTGTAGGGTGGGCTAAAGTGAATTGTGCAATGAAAAGGAGAAAACAGAATTATTGACTGATCACCTCAAATCCTCCACTACAGGATACCAGAACTCAACGATGCAGAGTAAAAGCTGGTTAATGACAGGGTTGGAACCCTTTGGTCATGCTGACAGCTTCAGAAATGATGAGACAGTATGTATCACCAGCATTTGTGTGAGTGTCAATGTCTCTGGGCATATATTTATAAATGCATCTTCTCTGTTGTCCCAGTTGTTGGCAGGTTCTTGGAGTACCTGAATGGGATGGGTGGTTTGTGGAGTGTGCCAAAGTGTGGTAGGAGGTGGGATATTGTTAGGAGGTGATATTGGATGGCTCTTCATGGGTGTTCCAAAAGGAGAAATGAGAACAGCTGCAAACCCTACAACACAATGTTGGAAGCAGAATTTTCTGATGGTACATTGCAGCAAACACTACTTCTTTTAGCTGTATAAGAAGTGTCAGAGAATGGCAATCAACATTGTGACAGTTCTTTTGTTTTTAGCTGAATTTTTTTTTTAAACTACAAGCTCACTGCATTTTTTGAACTCCTTTCAGTCTTAAAATATATGCTCTCCCATGCATTTTTCTTCTAGTCTCTGATGGGTCAGTCTTTTTTTTTTTTTTTTTTTTTTTAATTTTAATTTAAAAGCCCTATCAAATAAGGGTTTTTTTTCCCCTTTCTTCTGAAAACTAATATTGGGGTTGAGGGCCAAACAATATAATGATGCAGTATTACTTGCATTATTCCTGAAGCTATTTGATTTTGACAAGCCCACATTTGGTAATTAACATGAGAATGCCCCCTTGGGCTGTTCTCCTGTTAGCTAAAATATCTTATAAATTACTGTAATAAAAGGAAAAAGTGAACACACTGCCTGTCAATGTTTCAACTTATCTAGCAGGAAGAGAAGACAATGCCATGATCTGGAAACACGCACACGCCAAATGGATGCATAAATTACACTGCCTATGCCCATCTGAACCAGTCACCTGTCTGTCAGTGAAAAATACACACATAATAGTGTGTAGGAAAAGAAAAGTGCATTACTATTTGTGTGGTATTTCTGTACATGTGGAACAGCATCTCTCCCAAGTCCGCAGAGGTATTTCTAGCCCATTACCAGACAGAACAAACTGGTAATATTTTTCAGTAGAAGTGGTTGCCAGCGTGGAGTGTGTCAGATGGCAGGATTCACCTCTTCACCTGTTCTGTTAGAGGTTGTGTCCATGGGGCTGCCTATACTTGGTGCCATTGGAAATCCTGCTCCAAATAGTCTGAATGTCCCGTGTCTACCACCAGTTTTGCAAATACACCCTTCTGGCGCTTTGAACTCAGAGGCTGTCAGCCCAGCAGCTAGACTTACATAGTAATTTGTGCTGTCCTGTCATCTATGGTAGAATAACATCCTGCAGCAAACATAAAAATCCACTGCTAACATCAAATGTATTCAAAACTGGGCACAAATATAAACCACGCAAACATACCCTGCATATCCCAATGCAGCAGGCTGAATGCCCTTACACAACCTGTTCAAAATAATGGAATTTGACATGAAAGAAAGTACCTTGTATAATACTTCCTGGCAGGTACAATATTTTTCTTTATTTATGAATGCAGGTGCTGGCAAAAAAAATAGAAAAGAGTGAAGGTTTTTTTTCTTAGAAGCATATTTTATGTTTTTTCTCTTCTGATTGCAAAACTCTTAATGCAGAAGAGCAGAGAAACTCGGGGGCAAAGAAGTCTATGCCTTATACAGGGCTTGTTTATTCTGTGTATATGGTTGTGAAACTGGAAGTACAGAGGATGAACACACCAGACAAACTGACAAAGAACTCACATGACTACTTAAAGGGTTTATTTCTTTCCAAAAGAAAGCAATAATTAAAAGCACAAAACATCCTGAAATAATCTCTGTGACAACTTATTTTCTAGGCTGTTTTGATCAAAGATTTGCCACCTTCACTAATATAAAGTACCAGATTGCTGCAAGAGCAATAGTTTTCAAGTTCGATCCTTGAGGACTCTTTTTATTTTCCTGTTAAAGGCCTTGCAAAATCAATGCCTATAAATCGTAGACTTATTGATAAAAATTCTGGGGCATGCAACTGAATGTAGATCAAAAAATGCCTGTGTTTAATCCATTGCAGACATAATTTGCTACTATTGCTGAATTTTAAAAGGACCTGATCCAAAGCAATGTCACGTTCCCAGCTCTGTGCCATAGCCTACTGACATTTGATCACAAATATGACTGTGTTTTCCTTGTGACAGCTGGGACACAACGCAAGCCAGCTGATCCAGTTCCTCCTGTAAAAAGCAGGACAACGCAGAAGCTTGTTTGTTCCAAGCATACCACGCAATTTTATACATCAGGCTGCAAAGTTATTACATGCAACCTACTAAAACTTACAAATGACCATTTCACCTTTGCTTTTTCTACAGCAGGCAAAATCTTAAGGAACAATTCTCTTTTGGATGAGTTTTCCAATGACTCGATGCTGCAGTCACCAGGTCAGAGGTAATGAGGGCTGCACAACTTACAGTGCCACAGCTTCAGCTTGGTTAGATCAATGGCCTACAATTACCTACAAACAAGTCAGACACCAATCAATGGTTTGTTATTTCCTGTAAGAGTTCTGCAGGGAAACTTTGCTAGGTCAGGGAAATCACAGTGGAGGCAACGGCTGCACCTGCCTGCAGTGCCTATCATGCCAAAACACCTTATGAGTAACCTTGAAGATCCTGTAATATGGTTAGAGGCCACAGGGACAATCTGGGTTCCTCAGATGAGCCTGGTTTCTCTGGCCCGGCGTCAGGTCCAAAGGTTACTCTGCCATTATAAGTTGGAAAACCTAAAAGATGCTAATGAATAAAAAAGAACCTAGTTCAAACCTCAGAATGTAAAATTCCAAACCAGGGCATATCATGGCACCACAGCACGGCCCAGATCTGAAGTTTTATTTTTACAGCTATCATGGCACTAAAACCTGCAATATGAGCCAAATCCATTCCAACAGATTCATTTATTTTTGAAGGATGTCAAAGGTGCCAGATTGATAGCCCTGGCGAGCAACATTTTCAATTTCTCTGCACACCAGGCACAGCACAGGCAGCAGCAGTGCTAGCCTCCTGCCCGTGCTTCCCATCCAAGCCTCTTCAGTCCGGAGAGGGACCACCTAGATGCAGTATAGAGCTATCTCTGTATTACCTAGAGCTATTTCTGTGCAGTCAGCCTGTGTCCCCACTGCTGTGCTACAGTCAATGAAAGCACCACCCACGGCAGATGTGCTTTTGTGAGGAACATTTGTCTGCCGAAAACCAGAATGGGAACCAGACTCATTTGTGCGCAAGTCGTCAAATGTCTAGGAGGTCTTAACAGCTGTGCTCACACTACCAAGGTGGTTTGACCTGGCAGCAGTAACCTTAGTGCTCCCGTCCCTCATTATTAGTATTGTTTAGGGCAGACAATGCCCTACCTTTGTATAAAGACACCAAACGCAGGCAGTCTTGGACACAATTGCACCAGTTTTCTCAAACACCCCAGTTACACTCGTTACCTTTCCTGCTCACACATGTGCCTGCTCCCTACCTTTTCAGTGATGTTTCTTATGCTGAAAATGCCAAGGGATTAGCTAGGAACAGCTCCTCTCTATAGAGCTATCACTCCAATTTAAAAACAAGAAAGAAAATAAAAGGCAAGGAAAACGGTTAGAGAATGCCACTTGATCAAATACGCACATAACTAAGCTGACATAAACATGCTTCCTTTTCCTGTAATACTTTTTTAAAAGTAGAGGAGCAGCGCAGGAGTCCTGCTGGATTTCCCTTAGCAACCTGACAGGAGCCCACAAGGTCAGCTAGCAGGAAGCGTAGAAAATTATACAGTGGGGAATTATCAGCTAAATTATTTCACTATACTCAGGATTTTTACTGTTCCTCCCAAGACAGTGGCCTCTTGCTACTTGCAATAGAAGCAAGAATAAAAGGACAGAAATGACAAAAGAAATCTTAAAAAAAATGAATGTTTTATTTGCCTCCTGAAGACAGTGACTTTAATGCCCAACTCACTTTTTGTTGTTGATTTTAGATCAAAGGCCTGATCCTTAGCTGTGGCTAACATGAATGAAAGAGGCTGCGTCTGTGTGCACGCAGATGCACGTACCCACACAGGTGCATGAAGGTGACTTAAAATTCACCTTTCCACCACCCAGTACTGCTGCTGTTTCTAGCCAAGCCCATGCCAAGCTACAGCTGGGGTCTGCTCAAAATCCAGGCAGCTGAGAATGAGCCTGGGAAGCAGGGCTACAAAACCTGCCTTTGCTGTTACCCCAGGATGGAAAGGAGTGGTGCAAAGTCTCCCAGATGAATCTCCATCACTTGAGGACCTACACCAGGGGAAGGCACAGGTTCCCAAGGCCATTTTGCCTGCTTTAAGAGCTGTTCATTGGGGTGCTGTGGGATGGAGGGTTTTTTCCTGCCACCACTGCTTTTGCTCTGGATTTAGGGAAGGAGGAAGAGAAACCTGGAAGTCTGCTCACAATGTGGCTTGTTTCACAGACCTGTGAGCATGATTTATCAATTAACAGGTAATGAAAAAAAGTCCTTGCAATTAAAGCCTTGATTTTGCTCAAGCAGGAAGCAGTACCATGCCACTGTGTTCTCCTGAGAGAGACAGGCAGCTCCTGTCACTAATGTGGAGCACAGCTAATCTTAACAGATTCAGTGCAGGCCCCTTGAGAGATGCCATGTTGATGAAGGAAGATACAGTAGGGAGCCCCCCTCCCTCCCCACAGGGCCTGGCTGATTGCAAAGCTGACTGAAAGGTGGAAGGAAAGTGTGCTCCCTGTTTCATTGCAGAGTGGCAGAGTTGTTGGAGGCAAAGGCAACTTCTGACTCCAAAACATCATTTCTGCTAGGTTATTCTTTAATTTCTTTATCAAAATGTTATCTGTACTTTATTTTCTTTTTTTCACTTGGAACTTTTTTATTCATCTATCTATTGAAACCCTTCCCACTTTTAAAAAACAATGTACGGATGTATATTTGCTCTACAGAGTGAATATATATACAGGTATGTACATATATGTACACACATATGTGTGTGTGTATATGTATACATTTCAGCCTTCTTAAAACCACTCCCTGTAGAATGACTGTACTTCTCCACATTCCTTTTTAGAAGTGCGAAGGGTTTTAATAGATTTTACAGGATGCAATGCCTAAGAATTACCCAGACAAAAGTCAGAGCAAATTAAGGGAGATGGTTTTCTTTTCTGCTGCTTAAAAATCAAAAACACAGAGCACTGATCAAAAAACCAAAACAACCAAACCAAACAAACAAAAATTAGATAAAATGCACAGCAGCCATTTTATTTGAAAATAAATCATTATGGGTGCTAGGATTTTTTCCTTTTCCAGATAACTTTGTGATAATATTGTTGGTATGTGGCCTTACAAGCAGAGACTGCATAGCTGAGCTGATGCACCTCCCCTGCAGTCAAGGTAATAGGTTGAAAATTACCTCTGTTTAACTTGTGTAACATATATCCTGTACAAGACTGTTTACAGACAATAGAGAATCATAGAATATCTTGAGTTGGAAGGGACCCATAAAGGATCATCAAGTCCAGCTCCCTTCTCCTCCCAGGACTACCTAACGCTAATAATATGACTAAGAGTGTCCTGCAGATGTTGCTTGAACTCTTGACAGGCTTGATGCTATGGGGACCCTGTTCCAGTGATTGACCACCTGCTCAGTGAAGAACCTTTTCCTAATGTCCAATCTGAACTTCTTCCCTTGACAGAGTGTCAGTCTCTTGTATCCATGGGCCTTTGACTAAGTATTCACTTCTTGCACATCTCTGTCTGTTTAGCAGGATGTATATGCAATTATGCTGTCATACTGGTGAGAGAACTTAGACTGATGGACTACTGAAAATACCTGATATCATTACACTGATAATAGATAACCATAAATTGCTGGCATTTGGAAAAAGTAACACACACTATGTTAATTTCTATATTCATTAAAGCATCCCAAACACCACCAAAAATCATCAATTTTGCCAAGGAGAAAAGGCTTTCTAGAGGCTGAGAAAAATAAGTAAACACAAAGAATCTGGGATACTCCTCTAGGTATATCTTAGCAAGCCATGTGTGCTCACTGAAATCGCTGTATCACGCACCAGAAGTGGCTGCAAGAAAGCATGTGCGTGGTTGATCAGAGACAAAAGATACACTACTGACATGCTGCAATCATAAGCCTGCTGAAACTGTGAAGAAGGTTTCTTACCCAAGTGTAGTCACATTCACAGCTCAAAACAGAAAGAAAGGCACAGGAAACAGACCACAGTGTTGCTGAACACTCATCTGGGGCTGTGACAATTTGCTGGTCAGCATGAAAACATTTTAAAGGTGTCTGAACAAGAATTGGAGGAACTACAGCATGTGGAAATTGAGTTATTCCAAAGAGTCATACCTCTGCAAAGGTGGAACAGACCACAGAGTAGCCACTGGCTTGTGTGCTCCTGGAATAGCCATGTGATGCTAAAGATGTAGTTATAGCACATGTCTGAGTTTGGAACACCACTTACTTGTGGTGGAAGGTCACAAAGCAAAGAAGACCTATGAATGCCAAAGGCACTTAAAGTGGTTTTCATGGAAGTCTGGCTTTATGATAATCTCCAATCATTAGGCTTTCGTCAAAGCAATTTCCAAAAGGATTGCTGGTTATAAATAACCTGAATTTCAAGCAGAACCTGGGCAACAATTCACAGTGAAAAACATATTCAGTGATTCTCCCTCTCTTTCCTGGCTACTACATTTTGCAGGTGGATTTTGTATATGTTTATAATTTTCAAACCTTTGATAAATGTTCCAGTCAAACAAATTTTATCCTTACATTGTTCATGTGGTTGGATTGCAGAGGGTCTTCCTTTCTCTACAATGCTTTCATTAGACAGTGCCTTCTGGTTTTTGCTTTACTGATTAGCAGGGTATGACCTCTTCTGTGTGCACTGTGCACTGAAAGAGGAAATCAGGAATATGCACTGTGGTGGGACTGTCAGGAGAACTGAAGAACTGAAATGTTCTTGGCTTCCATGGCAGGAGGATGCAGAATAGGGCATCTTGAGAAAGGAGGTCACTAAGGACAAATTGTAGCTGGTTTTGTCTTACCCTTACACTGCAAAAAGAAGAAGAGGATGGGAAGAGTCACTGATGTGAGATCTTCCCTAGGAAACTGAGAAGGACAAGTATGAAACTCACAATGGGATAACAAAATCTGTGAAATTGGTTCCCACCATCAGTTGCTCTATGGCTAATGGCATTGGTTCTGGCTCTCTTTCAACTGCTTTCTCCGCTATCCCTGTCCTGTCTTGCCTTCTCTCTGCTGTGATGGCTGTAACATCTAAATGCAGTTTCATTTCCTCCTAAAATGCTTTGTGGTTATGTGCCTTCGTGGTTATGCTAGAAATTACTTCTCCATTTGCTTTGTTTGCAACTGTGGCATTTAGAAATGGACTGAAACATGCTAGCTAGAACAGGACTTCAAATCCAGTGTCTAAATTCACCAAACTGTGATTCAGTATTTTTATAGAAAATACAGTGCCTCAGAATGAGGATTCTCTAGTACATTACTCCTACAAAGACAGTATACCTTCACTTCCAAACCCCTCTGTCCAACACGTTTCTCTAAATTACGTGAATTCCCCAGCCTCCTAGCACAGCTTTTAAGAAGGGTTGCTCTCTGCTTACTAATCAGGCATGTGAATGGCTTTCCTTAAAGAAAGAAACTTTGAAAACACATGAAAATCTACTGAATATCAATCATTATGGAGGTCCCTTTAAACTCTGTCATAATACTCAAGAGAAGGCTTCCTGCTGAATTAAAATCTGCAGTTTCAAATGTGCAACCTTTCTTTAACTGCACTGACTCTGCTCTGTTTTCTTTTTGTTTGGGGTTGATTTTTTTTACTCTAGAGATTATTTATTTTGGACAACCCTTTAACACATTCCCAACATCTACCCTGCTTTTGTGTTGAAACAGATTTTTTTTTTTTTTTTTGTCCTGATATCCTTCCAGTTAAGAGTTTAGTTAAAAAAAGAAAAAGAAATAAATTCACAAAAATCACAAATGCTCCCATACTCTGAAAAATTTTAAACATATTTTTGAGCACTCTTCAAAAGCAAGGGATTGGCATTGCCTAGGGAGTGAAGCTGAGTCCTGGAAGGCATGTAACAAAGGAGTAGTGGTGTAAACTTCCCTCTGGTTCTCTGCTAAAATGTGTCATTCCTGACCCGGACCACTCCCAGAGATAAGAGAGCAATTCATTAGGTGAGGCTTCATTAGGTGTGGGTGACAATGTCCCCTTCCCATTACCCACCACTGATAGGATCAGAACCCTGGGAGGGACTTTAAGAAGCTGATACCCTTATCCCCAGGAAGGATCAACTCTTTCTGTGTCATTCCTACACAGACATTTGTTACTCATCTCTTTCAAGCAGAACCAAGTGCTACAAGGTCTTCTGAGGTGCCCAGAGACAGATGCAGCCCCATAGCCAGACCTGCCAGCATATCTGGCCATTTGCAATGGTTTGCAGGCTGGCTTAGTGGCCATACGGTTGTTTGGATGATATCTCCATGGGATTTATCTTCCACCTTCAAAAACAACCAACCATGTGAAAGGCTGCCAAATGCCCCAAATGTAAAATCTTTACACCAAAATGCTTTGTGTAGGACATAGTGATTTATTCTTGGCTATTTCTAAAGAACTGTGAAAGGAAAGAATATTAAACCTCAGTTCAGATGATCACAATTTGAAAAACAAAGATAATCCAGGGTTGTATTATAATTTTTATAGGTACAATTTGTACCTATCTTTCAGTAGATGAGAGAGGTGGCACAGGAGAAACGGATCATTAAACAGTAGTGTGAAGCCAGGGAAATTAACCAGCTGCTGTGAAAGCCACCTCGCTCCGTCTCTGAGCGCGCGACAGACACGGCGAGAGGGAGGGAGGGAGGGAAAGAGAGAGGTGCCAATTGTACCTATAATGCAATAATTAAAAAAACTCTGCCTACTATCTCGCCATAGCGGCTTGCTCAGGTTAGATCAAAGAGACGCTGCTGCTGCTCACAAAGGGGCTTCTCTTTGCACAAATACGTGGGCTCGCAGGTGGAATCTTCCAGCCAATTCAAAGCTCTAGTACATAGCCAAAGGTAGCCTTTAGAGGCTAGAATGTGTTTTGTAGGGTTCTCTCTCCTCTACCCACTGCAAAAACTGTCTTTGAAAGAGGGGAGGTAGTAAAACAAATAGTAGAAAAGGAAAGGGTGATGTTTGCTTGACAAACATCTCTTCAAGCATGTGGAACTCCCTACTCATGGCTCACCCCATGCACATTTGGAGGGTATTCCCTGCCACCCAGCACGCTTCCAAACACATTGGGTTCCTATCACTTAGCCCTAGGATGCACAATTCCTATTCCACGTGTCCCACTCTGAAAATTTCCTTTTGCACCGAGTCAATTGAAGGGGCTATTTCCATCACTGGCTGCTGTGGCTCCAGCTCTAACAACAAAAGATGTCACAAAACACTTTAAAGAAATAACATATGCATCCTTGGGTTATTGTGCCAAAGAAAGAGATAAAACAGGAACAAAGTAAGAAATTATATTGTCAGAAAAAATGTGAACTTTTTGATTGGGGATGACATTTATTTTAAGTGTGCAATGACGGCAGGGAATCTGTCAGGGTAAGACATGGCAGAGGTTTCAACGTTTGTTAAGAGCATCATGGGAATTTAACTAAAACTGTTAAAACTGACACTATTGGCTTTTGTTAACACATTAGGCATGGGAAAAGTGCCAGTCAGCATATCCTCCATAGCATCAGTTCAGTTAAATCATCTGGAAGACGCATAAAACTGGGTGTGATAATAAATGCGACGTTTTCCACACATACAGGGAGCAGAGAGGGACAGGACCATTTTGACAAGAACAACGAGATCACTTTTAAAAATCTGCACCTGCTTTGTAATTTAAAAGCATGCAAGAGGGAAGAAGGAGTTTCAGAAATGTTTTTTCTTTTAAAGACAAGTGAAACAAACTTACTAAATGCAATACAAATGGATTCTGAGTAAGTGCTTATAGTAGAAAATAACTTAATACTAGAGTGTATATTTATGGAATTGGCTTGAGTACAATTAAAGCACTGTCTAAAGCATTCCACTTTAAAACAGACTCAATTACCACTTCATAGTTTGGCTGGCAGACCAACAAAAACAGAATGCCAGCCATTTACTCGCAAGAACAGGAGATACATTAATACAAATACAGTGGTGCCACTGCCAGAGGATTTGAACAGAGCTCTGTGGACCTGAATCTCCAGCAAAATATCGCACTCAGAGGCAAAAACCCAGAAATCTGTTTGTTGAGTGCTTATACTGAACATGAATAGGTCAAAGGCCCCCCACCCTACTATGAAATCTCCTTACACAAATAGATGCTAAGAATGACTGAAAGCTCTGCATTCTGATAAAGGAAAGCATATTACATAGATCTAACCATCTCTATATGAAGAAGCATATGAAATGGATACATTTGCTGTGCAACCATCTGTGACCAAGCAATACACATGATCTAAAACTACTGAGTCAATCTCATAGTAAAATAGCAAAATAAAGTGATCAAGAAGTGAAGAAAAGTAAAAAAAAAAAAAAAAAAAAAAAAAAAAAAAAGAAAAGACAAACCAAAACAACCCAAAGAAAGAAAAAGAGGCTGTTTTGAACACCAAAAGGTGTTTATGACATTAGAGAATAATCAGGGTGAATTCACAATTTCTGCTATAAATGAGACACCACCAAATAAAGACATTTTAAACAATTAGTTTGCTATTTCGGGAGTGCTCTGACTGTAGCACAGCCATTTGCTCTTAAAATGACCAGTTTTACTTTTCTGAAGTAAATTCAGGGAAGTTTCTGCTCATCTGCTGCTGTCTGATTCAGCTGATAAAACACAGATGAAGAATTAAGGATAAAAAACACAGAACGTGGCTGCCAAGAGTTGTTCTTTCTGCCATTTGAACATAACCTCATGTAGTTTGATCCATTCAGCATTTACCTAAGTGCTGCATCTAAGAAAAAACCAGAAAGTGGTAACATATGGAAGCTTGGGTAGTAACCAAAAGAACAATATTTTTTGGCCACGCGAGCAGAGCAGTACGACGCCTCCCGACTGGTAGGAAAGCGAGCGCAACACAGACATAACCTCATTACATACTGGAGACTTCCACCTTTCGAACTTTCAGCAGACTCATTTCTTGGAGCCTTCGAGCTCTCTCATCGATCCGCAGCCATTGCTATGCACAAGGCGGCCTCGAAGGGCATGACACCTGTGGTATAATGCCATATGTCTCAGAAGGTTTTATTATTTATTTTTAAATGAAATCTAAATAGCTATACATAGTAAGGAAATGGTTTTCACAGGAACTAAAGGCCTGATTTAATAAAGATTACAGTCAGAGATTACTGGCAGCTACAAAGAAATGCCAGACGCTGAGAGGTTTTCTGTACCGCTGATCGGTAGGACATTTACAGATGTAGGAGAAAGGGGCTGATTATGTGTATCACTGGGAAACCTATAACTAATGCCAGCAAGAGACAGGCATCACTCCTATATGTCTTCATTTAAAGCAATAAGGGCTAAGGAGAGAGGAGGGTCAAAGGAATGCAGGCTTACACTGCTACAAGCTATATTGTATAGTAATTTAATTAATTAATTGCACACATTCCCAACCTTTAGACCTACTAATGTGTTCTCAGATATTCACAGAGCTTTTATTCATTGCAGAACCTACAATACACTCTTTACTTAGAAGAAGAGAAGAAGGCAAGAAGGCTCGATTCCATTTCTGGAGAGATTTGCTCTTAATCTGCTAAAGGTTATGTTGGCTCTCTGTAGTATCAGAAAATTAAAAATGAGGCTTTTATTTTTATTATTCCACTGCATTCTACTTCATCTTTTTTCCCTTGGATTTTGATATAAAGTAATCCTAATTATTCTGCAAAAGCTAAGCGTTTTTTTGGTAATTAACCTGTTTCACCAAATTAAAATCAAGTCCATGCAAACAGGCACACGGCAGAGATCATTCTGTTGTGATCATCAGGTATGTAAATACCCGCAGCACTGCCCTTTCCCTGACACATGCCACAGAAAGCTACCGGCTGGAGCTGCCTCGGGGGGCAGCTCAGCTCTCCTGGGAAACTTTGAAAAATAATCACCTTAGTAATATGACAGGCCTGAACAATATGGGCCAGATCCTGTGGCGACAATCCTGCAGCCCTGCTCTGAGAGGGGATCTGCCAAAGCCCACTCCTCTGTGTGTGGCCAAGGATGTTTGGGTGGCAGCATCAGACCTCTGTTTTCTGTGTATATTTCATTACATTTCTTTTCTAGCTATTCTAGTCCAGTCAAGTAAAGGACTGCTGCAGCTCATTCCTCCCTTGAAATTTTAATCCAGTGAGCATGACACCATGATAATGATGCTATAGTGATGTCACACGGGGACCACCATAGTTTTGTGTAGGAAGCACGGCTCGGTGTGGACTCTGAGTTTTGTCCCTCTGACTTTGACAATAGGGAGAAAACACAGAAATGTAGAAAACCACAGAAATTGCATATCAAGCTGCTAGAATACTTCTTCCACATAGAAAAGGATGTTTCTTGCAAGATAACTGTGAACTACACTCAGGTAACAAAATGGTCCTCTTGTTTAAAACATATTAATTTTTGATTTTATGTCTTGGTTAATAAATGATAGTAAAACGAGAGCACATATCAGTCTTTTTCATTGTTTGGCCTTTTTTTGATGAAGAATGGAAAAGAAGGGTGGAAGAGGAGAAAGACTTAACAATTACTGAAGAGGCTATTGGTTGCTAAAGTTGGTGCAATTACCTGCAATAAATTTGACTGCCAAGTTTCATGCTACTGAACTTGCAGTGACATTTTATGAGAAAATTGCTGATTTTTTTCCTTCACTAATGTAATGCCATCATTTATTTCGATAAGGTGGTAAATATTTTCACTATTACATGAAACAACCTTTTGGTTGGTTTATAATTACAAGAATGATGCTAACTGTATTCCTTGCTTTGTTTCAACATCCCTTGTCATTGCCATAGACCTCTCTGCCTCTCTTGTTTTTCTCAAAAGCAATTTAGAAAATGCTTGTATTTTAGACAAAAGGAGAACATTTGGTGAAAGAAAATTCATCATTAGGTATCTAGAGGTTTGTTAATAGAAAAGGCAACTCCCACAGTGTATCCTAGTGCTCAAGCCAGACACACATGCTCAGGACCAGCAAGCTGCCTTCACAGTGGGCCAAAAGTCATTATCATAATTTTATATTACATAGACTACATTGAAAATTTAATATATCCCAGCAAAAAGAGACAAAAGACATTTTGCATAATGCTTCTGTGAGCGCACTCTCTCTTGCTACTCTTTTAGCCACCCCATGCAGATAATCACACCAGGAAAAAGAAGTTCATTACCTAAGCCAAATCAAAATTAGGCTTTTCTTTTTGATAGGGAACTTCATTAGTAAGCCCTGTCTTATACAGCTGGGAGATTTGATGAATCTATCTTGGAGTAATAATTCAGCACAATCAGCCACATTTCTGCTTTAAGTTTTATGTCTTTGTTACAAAAATTGGAACTATACATATAGTGTGCAGTCATATATCTACAAATTCATAGCCTACGTATTCTCATTTCATGCCGTTTAAAACATGCCAGAGTGGCAGCACACTATGTTAGTAAACAGGTTCCCTCATTTCCATGGTTGAGGCTTCTAGGGACTAAAAGTCCTAAATAGTTGGAAAATGGATTTTGCTCCTTGCTGCAGAACCTGCAGTTAAACTACATTACAGAATTGATTTCATGAAAAAGGAAAGATTGTCTCCTCTACCTCCATTTTCCCCTACTCCTCTTGTTAAGCCATTTCCTGATTATGACCCAGACTATAAACCTAGCCTCCTTCCTGAATTTCCAAGGGGGAGAAATGCACTGGGGTAATGTCCCATCTGTATTGCACTTAATTAATCTCTAAAAAAGACAAGAAATAAAAGGTTCTGCTATCTGTGGATACATGGTTGCAGACAGGTAGTCACTGCTATGTAAACAATATATAAATTGCAGAATCCAGCTGGACATCTGCAAATCACGATGTGGTTTGCGACAGTGATGGGATTCTGCTGTTTTAGAGCGTGCCTGGTACAGGGCTGCAGGTGGCTGTACTGTCATCTGGGGCTCTTCTTTATGCATGTTTTCCCCCATAGACATGCCTGGATATTCTGCTCTCTTGTCATATTTTCAGTGCAGCAGTATTTTTCATCGTGATCACACAAAACAATCTGCAAAAGTCATATTCACACAGAATTCCCCAAATGCTTTACATACCAGCAAAAAGTATTCACTGTCCCCATTTTGATGTTGTGACCGGCTGCATTTCAAAACAATTAAGTGACTTGCCCAAGAAGACAGAGGCAATCATGATGAAAACAGGGAAAAAAACCAGTAAAGATGGGTTGGTCAGCATCCCCAAAAACTATGAGCAATCGTCTCCTGACCAGTGGGAATTACTGTAAAACTCTTGAGGAGAGAGGCCTCTTAAGGAGGCAGGAATACTTAAATTTGTTATAGTTGCTGAAAAATAATTTTATTCATACCATATCTTTTACAATTAAATACAAATGTCTCTTCAGATTGCAGATGTGCCTCAGGGTGTGTCTCCAAACAAAGGTCCCTTTTTTACACCTATGGACATTCATCAAATATGCACATGTGTGTCTATACTCCTGGTAAAGCTGGATTAGAGTGTACAAATACAGCCAAGGTCAGGGTATGGGAGGGCAAACATTGTGATCCTGACATCCTCAAGTCATCCTCTTGTCAACACTGAGATGACACATCCGTACAAGCACGATGTGACTTAGATAAGGGTGTTGAAGCTTTCAGGAAGCCATCAGTTCCCCCTTGAATATGCATTCGAGAAGAAACAGTTTCAGCTGTTCAGCTCTACTAATGAAAACGTCATTAAGGCCACACAGGTAAGGTGGATGGACCCAAAAAGAGATGCCCCCTCCCCACCTCTGTGTCTCACTAGTGGGGTGCTTTGCTACACCCCAGTGAGTGAGGCTGACGGTGGCTTTCAAGGGTAGAAGAATTTACTGTACTTGGACATCTGGGTCCTAAATGGGACAGAAAGTTGGGGTGCTTCTCACTAGTTGGCATCTTTGCTGTGGACAGGCAAAGTCAATGGGGGCATGTTACAGGCTCCCTAAATCTCAGCAGGGCAATTGCCTTTTCATCCCTGACCAGTGAGAGGAACCTGAAGGGCAGGCTCTTCTAAAAAAGCTGCTGAATTCATCCCAAACTGCTTATCCAAAGCTTTCAGGTGTCCCTTGGACCTCTAGATAAACTGGTTTACATTGTACAAACAAATCTCATTTTTGGCTCAGAGCATTTTTGACAGCCTCTCAAACACATCTTAGGCTTGTCAGAGGTCCTTCATGTGACTCTCATAATGCAAAGCAGCCCTACATTTTGAAATATTTCCTTTCTTCTTGTTTTCATTGAGGGAAATCACAGAGAAAATCCCTGCAAATTGTCAACAGAAACACAGAAGAATGGCCGCAAAGAAACCTGTGTTTACTATCAAACACATAAACTGTATGTATTTAGACACTGGAGATTTATTACACATCCAAAGCCAAAACAGGCAGATTTACAATTATATCTCCCCTTATTTATTTCAACGTGGACAGCATAAAATCCTGTTTACAACTGTTTAAATTCAAGTTGAAATTCACCATGAAAATCTGAAAGTTAGGCTTGATTTACAATCTGGTCAGCAAGCTGAAATTTCAAATAAATGGATATGTACATAGTTAATCCAAGTGCATCGAATCCAGTTCAGCTATTTTCTTTTTCACTAGATATCCACATGTTATTAGAAGTACACAGCTAACCAGGTTTCATGCAGTAGACAAAATAGCATTGTGGGATTACATTAGTCCGACAGCTGCTTTATGACTATAGCTTCCAGACCAATCTATTTAATATTGATCTTTAAACAAACATCAGTACAAATAAATTTGAGCACTCTAGTCCTGAGATTTTGTATCTATAAAAGAGGCCAATATTCAGAGAAGCAGTTCTGCCTGCATTTCACTCTTTGATTCTGTTTTCTTTGATCCTACTAGGTATCAAATACATCAATGCCAAATTAAAACAAATCTATCCTGAGATAAAGCTCTGTTTATAATCTTTCGTGCAGAAAGAATTTTTCTATCAATAACTTCCAGCAAGCATTTTAACTGATCTTTTTATGGCTTTATTCTGGTTACTACAAAAGGCAGCAATGCCATGTCCTGACTATCATGCTAAACTCTCTCCAGCAGACCTGTCAAGGAGGGCTTTCAGAACTGTTCATGGTTAATGACTCCAAGCAATTGCCCATTTGTAGAGGTGCCGGGGCTGCTTTGCTGAGTCCAGTTTTGCAGCCCTGCGGGGGAGGAGATGAGGTGGATTAGCACAGGACAGAAAGGGAGGCCACACTCTGAAGTTTGAGGCTGATAAGAGGCAGATCCTGCAAGGTGGGGTGGTGCTTTTTATCATAGTAATTGTCCTCCCTTACCCAATTCCTTCAGTGCTGTAACTCTCCCCCTTCTTCCTGGGGAAGGTCTGATGGGGCATAACTGGCTCAACTGATATCAGAGGCAGCTGTCATGTCTTAGGAGATGTCATAAACCATCCAAGACCCCCAAAGCACCCCCAGACTAATTTCTGAGGCCTTCAACTGGAGGATTAAAACCACCCCCCTCCAGGGGTGGTACCTGGGGGTTCTCACCTGAGCTTAAGTGTAACAAAGTGGACTTTGTCTTTTGTGGGCTTTCCCTACTCCCAGTGGATCAAGACTTTTAGACATCACTTTGACCAAAAGATATCTAAATTTCAACAATCAACTCTTGTTGCTGGATCCACAGGTGGTGGTATATTTCTACTATTATCCTTTCTTTCTCCTTATTTCTTTCTTTCTTTTCCCTTATACATTTTCTTAAGTAATATTTTTATGCTTTTATATTCCGTATATTACTATAGATAATGATAACCAAAATGGCTACATATCTGCTTTGTATTGTGACCAAATTGTTTTAAAATAAACTCTACATATATACAAACACTGATCATCTGTCCCAAGGTGGCTTTTCTCCTAACTACTTTCATCCAGTGTCAGGAACAGACCCAGCTCCCACTGCCCCTTTGCTGAGAAAATTGCTGTGCCATGATACAGGTTTGGGAGGCTGATGTTTAGTCTTTTACAGGGCAATGATTGACCATTTGGAGGAGGAGACAGCTGGGTGCTGAACATAAGTAGGAAAAAAAAAAAAAACTTAGATAGAGAAATAGATAATGAACCCTGGGATTAGACACTCAATTCAATTAGGCGGGTATATATAAATGTTAGGCATAAACTGATCCAACATAATTATTTGCACAGGACTTATTTGTGCCCTTCTTAGCTATGCTGAATGAGCACAGATACCAGATTCACTGGGGACACATCTTCCACTGGTGTGGAACTGGGCTAAAGTTCAAAAGTTTTTGGTCACAACTTACTCAGATCTGCCATCTGGCTTATGTGCACTGAGTTTTACGGATTATATCCATCTCCCAAATGGAATAAGTAGACATTTGTGTGTGTCAGAAAAAAAAAAAAAATAAAATAAAATGAAAATCTGCTGTCTGTTTTAACCAGAAGAATGGCCATTTGAGTGGCTGTGTAGCCCTCGCTTTGGCAGCAGGCAGAGGGCTGTCGGCCCTCCCAATGGTGTGCCTTTTGGAGGAGGCGATGTATCCCTTCAAACCTGCAATCTGCTTGACTCTAGTCATCCTGACTGGGGCTCAGGATGTGCCAAAACTTCTGCTAGGATCTGTGAACAGTAAGTCTCAAAGGAAATTAGGGCTTAAAAAAACTTTGCTTTTGTTTGTGATTTGTAGCTGTCTGTTTGGGGGAGGAGAACAGTGATGGCAGAAGTGACTAATGCTGCAGCAGTACCTGAGGGCAGGGCATCTTCATGAAGATGAAGCACCCTTACTTAAGACTAGTAGCTTCCAAACTGACATTACAGGAAGGATTGCATTTCCATTCAAATACTATGAACTTTGTGTTGAATTTTGTGTTTTGTGTTGCTATGCTTCAGACTGAGGAAGACCTCTGTTTTATATGTCAGTGTTCACTTATAGCTGATCGCCTCAATGTGTCTGTAAGTAGGAGCAGGTTATGGAAAATACCATCTTATTAGTATAAGGCGTCATTTTGAGTGTATCATGAGCTGTGAGTTTGGAGAAATCCACCAACTATTCTTCTGGGTAGTGCACAAAAGAAAAACGAAGGAGCCATTCCTCTCTGGTGAAATGTTTGGACATGGGCACCACAAAAATAAACGTTTGGCAGCAGTGCACACAACTGTGCTAAGAAACTGAGGGAAAACTAAGGGCATTTTTAAAAGTACACTCTCCCAAGTTTTGGAGACATATTCCTACCACAGATTTTATTAATTTGCTTTTTATTGTTGTTTCCCCTGATCCTAATTTTAGAAGACACTCCCTCTGTATGTCCCACCTTTTCTGAAACTAGCAGAGACTAGACAGCATTTTGCAGGTGTAGACAAAAGAATGAGGAGGCTACCAGATGTCCCACCTCATCTGGGTTACAGCTCTGGCTACTGGTGAGTAACAGGAAGCAAAATGATTGTTCTGAATTTGCTACCCATGGAGCTAGCAAAAAATGAAGAAATAATTCACCAATTCTTTAAGTGACTTCAGATCATAATGCATGACAAAATGAAAGGATAAAGGAGTTATGAATTTGGTAAAAAAAATATTCATTCAAATACATGATGAGTAAAAAGTTGCATCTTGTTCATGGTTACAGTTTAATGCTGCTGGTTTGTTGTGTTTCTAAGCCATGATTCCTAAAGCAAAGAAAGCACACAAGAGGATTTTTTTAAAATAATGGCACTAATGACAGATCAGCAAATTATTATCTTGCTGTGTGATGCAGTTAATAGAAGGCTGCCCTATAAAGCAAGCTGCCATCTCAGAAGACTTCTTACCATTCCACCCATAGGTCCGAACTACTGCAGATTTAATTTCACAAGGAGTGAATTCAGATTATTTCATAACCCTTAAAGATGGCCCCAGCCTATTTTTAATGTGCTGCTGGTATTTGTGAAAACAGTACAATTACTAAAGCTGTTGCTAAAACCCACAGCTACCGAGTACTGCTCGCCTAAAATGGTCTCTGGGACCATTGTGATGGAAAAGCTACTGACGCTGCAGACTGTCCAGGAAAGCTATTGGAAAATCTATATGGTGCTAAGTCATAACATGAACCCTTTACAGTCTCTCTTCTAAGGGTGCTACATACATACAGCATAGTAAAAGGCAAGTCCTGGCTCTTGAGTACTGACATCTATGGTGTATGTAAGTTTGAACAAGATGAAATAGCAATTCTGGTTTACTTCTCACATTAATTGTGAGATAACAGCCAAGTACAGTGTAGGAACCACACAGCCACAGTGGAAGGAAAGCAGTTTCTCTAACCCTCCAGAATTATTTGCCTTACTTACTTTGAAGAAACACAAATGCTCCTAGCTCTTCAATAATAAACACTTGGAGTTCCATTTTAATCATTATTGCTGCCATGGTGTGTAACTCTGCCATTAAAAGTATCCAAGAAGGTATGGCACTCTGCTTTCCCTCTCCCCAATAAATGTCCCTGTAGCTATTTTGGTTTTGGTGGAGAAAAGTCTAGTTGAAAGGCAGAAAAAAAACCTCTGGCCCTTGCTACAGAACACGTACTCCAGCTCCACAGGGTCTTTGCTACTGAGACTCCACAGGACCCTGCTAAAACTGTCTGTCTAGTTACAACTCCACACAGTCTCACTCTGGCTAGGCCTTTGGATCAAACCCTTCTCATGTGAACACAGAGAGCGTCTGTGAAACTGTGGAGCAGATGTCTCCGCAGAGACTCACAGATGCTGTCAGGACGGAACTTCAGGCTCAAACATTTGATGCATTTTAAAGAGGGATTCAGAATCAGACTCAAGCAGACAGATTGATCGTCTAACACTTCAAAGGCTTGAGCAGAATTGTTGTTATATTTTTCCTTTGTGCTTCCCCCCACCCACTGGCACTAATGGAGGTGACTTGTGTTTAACTTGACATGTTGTGTGGGGTGTGCAGGAGGGGACTTCCACCTTCCAATTAAAGGAGTCAGGCAAGAATCATTAGCTGAAGCAAGAGAACAGAATGTGGGGCTGAAGGAATTTAACACACCAGCAGACAATGAGCGCTTATTGCGAACGCTGCTTTGCCACACCTGGTTCTGGTTCCAGCCATAAATGTGCAGCCTAAGCTGGGCTTCAGAAATGTTTCTTTCATTTCAGAGTAGGTAGTTTGAGAAAATCCCACTGCTTTGAAATGTTTTTCCTAAATCTCTGTCTTCAAGGACTAAAACATGCTACGACACGAGACTACTTATCTCTTCAAAGAATTCACAGAAACTCTTATGTATTTTCTCCATACATTAATGTATGTGGTGGTTTGGTTTGTTCTTATGGGATCTGGAGAATTTTTGGAGGGCAGAGAAAGGCATTTACAAGTCAGTCATTTGACAAATAGCACAGACAAAAGTTGCCTGTAAAGAAAAGGAAAGTGAAATGAGGAAGAAAGGGTGAATGGATTTCTGATCTTCATCTAGGAACATAGGTAAGCTCTCTGCTTAGTATAATTTGCAAAGGTGAAGCTATGAAAAAAAAATAAGAAAGGATGACAGACTCAAGTCCAGAACAGACAATAGGGGGGCAGGAGTGCTGGTGATACAGAACTACATGCATAAACGTGCTACTGGAGATTCGGAAATAATTCTGGAGGAAAGGGGTTTGCATTCCTTCAGCAGCTGCCATGTTGACATAATTTTACTGTCTTAGATATGACTCCTAGTCATCCCTCTTGTCCTGGGCTGAAGAGAAAGACTCATCTGGCAGTTAGTTCAAAGGGGACCTTTCATCAATTGGGTTGAGCTGTGACTTAATGATGAGACTATCTTGAAAATATCTGTCCCTCTCCTGTCACCAGCTATGGGAAAACAAAAGAATGGAGGAAATACAGCTGTAAGTGTGGAGAAATACCAGTGAGATTATTAACGGAGGCTTCAAACAACTCAGGGGATTACATTGCAGAGGAAAAAAGATCTGCTGATGGGAAAAGGAAACAAAACTGCCTAAGACACAAGTTCAAATGTCTATTTTTCTCTACCATGTGTTCTCTGTATCAGCCCATTAACATATAAAACAATATAAGACAAACTTTTCCACAAAAGAAGGGGCAATGGAAATAAACAAGACAGAAAAGGTTGCAATTCTACTGGTATCAACTTCATGAGGAAGCAACACAGGATTGTTAAAGAAAGATGCCAATGCTCAATCCAAAGCTTACAGCAAGAAGGTGTGTAGCACAGATAGAGGGCCATTTACTGCCTAGGAGAAAGTTTGGGGGTCTTGTCAGGCAGAGGGTAGGGACATCACCCTTTCAGTGATGTCTCTGCAATGTCCATTACTATGTGAGGTCAAAGAGCTCAAGGGAACAAAGCACAGAATAACCTCAGCTCTCTCTCATGTGTGCTAGTAACAGGGCCAGATCAGTCATGAAGAGAAAAGAGGCACTTAGGCACAAAGGAAGAGCCTCTACTATCACCTGCAACAAAGGCGCTGAAGGAATTACATGTCTGAATATTTTCGTTCAGCCGACTAGGAATTAGAGATGGCTCAAGGGGACTTAATTTCAACTGCAACCTTTCCTTCCCCTCAGCAATCCTGTTTCCTGGGTATATGTTAGTGCATAAAAGGCCTGCTGGGAGACTGGAAGGGTAGGGGGTTCTTGTCTGTCCGCTGACACAAGTGTCTTGGGAATAGCTGTCATCCTGTTATTAAATATTTAAATATTTCAAGAGCAAGCTAGATTCATCAACCTTTGGAAAGAGTAATCAAGAGAATGAAAGGTAGACAAAAATAAAAGGAGTAGGTTGGTTATTCTGGGGAAAGAAGATGGGATCACCAGAGGAGAAAATATGCAAAGAGGGGAAAAAACTGGCAGATAAAATTGATGAGAAAAGGAAGAATAATGAGAAACAAAAAAGGGAAAGCACTGAAACAATACAAAAGACATAACAGGCAAAGTAGAATTGGAAAACAAGCTAAAGAAATACCTGGGAACCCTGTATCTGTACCAGTGAGAAAAAGCAAGCAAGCAAGCAAACACAAAGCAAGGAAGCAATACATAAATTCTGGATAAAGTGGTCAAGAAAAATCAAAAAGCAGCAAGAGACAGATAGTGTACACAGAGAAAAGAGAGAGGATGAATATGATCAAGGGTGAGAAGCATTCCAGTGATGGGAAAAAAGGCATATTTCATGATTATTAACAGGAAATAAGTATATTTCTTTTAGTATTGTACTGTTTTCCTGCTTGATTGCCAAAACACTGTTTTTTCCAGAACCAAACAGAATACACAGTCTCTTAGCTCAAACACAGTTTATGAGTGTCAAAATGACATTCAGGGGTTCTTCCATCCTTATTAAATATACACCTGACAGCTGTAGCAAAGGAAGATGATACCCTGTCACAGAGAGCTGGTAAGATGTATTCCATCCCAATCCTGCCAAACAGGACTTTGAGACAGAAAAGGGGACAGAAAAGGACCATAAGTGGAGTGGTGTTGGCAGGGCAGCAGCACCACTTTCTATAGACACTCTTCAAGTGTTTCTCTTGGTGCTCTTGGGAGAGCAGCCCTGGAATGATAGTGAGCACTCTTTAGGGTGATGGGACACAATGACAGGCTGTAACAGTTGGAGTGCCTTGGTCTAAACAGCTTAGGCTAGCCAGTGAGCCAAGGAGGCCAGTTCAATTTTAACAGCATTTAGACAGTGTTTACAGCTGCACATCTCAAAGCTCCTTACAACCAGAATTTAAATATCACAGTAATCATTTTACAGAGAGGGAACTATAACCACCAGGGTACTGTAACTCATCCAAAGTAACAAAGCAGGTAGTAGGCTAGGAACAGCTCCAAACTCCCCACCAGGTGCCCTTTCCATTTTACCCATGGACTTATCAGATTCTCCTCCTAATATCAGCCTCAAAAGCTGCAAACATTACAGGCTGGAAGTCAAGCAAGCAAAAGTCAGTTCAGATGGGAAGGCAGCTGTGCATTCAAAACAAGTGTAACCCACAATGATGTGGGAGAATTCTACCAGAAATAGGCCAACACAGTAAAAATAAAAAAGAGAGAGAGGGGGAAAGAGAAAGAAGTCAAGGATTGTTCAAGAGAGAATTAAAAGGCGTTTATTCCGTCCTGGCAAGGATAATCTAAACACTGTTGTGGTTAAATGTTTGCCTACTGCAGATCATGTTACAGCAGATTTTTCTATTCAAAGGGTTTGTTAATGGCTTTGCTATTCCTTGCATGGATCTTGAAAAAAAAAAGCACATGCTATGAATGCAATATCTTCGCTTTTGATGCCAGAGGTTGTGAAAGGAAAGTTGGGAAAGAACTGGCACACAGAAGGAAAGCAGTCAGCCCATTTAGGAATACTCCATTAACTCATAGGAGAAGATTCCCCCAGGACACAGTCCCAAAGAAGACCCCTGGCGAGTTTAGGCTTGTATATCATTTGTCCTATCCAGAGGGCGAGAGAGTTAATGATTATATAGACACCTTGCTGTGTGCAGTATCGTTTGTGCCTCTCGATCAAGTGATGCAGATTACAAGGAATAGCAGTCTGAGGGTTCAGTCAGATGGGAAGGAGAGACACAGACACAAAAACCCATACCCCCCCCTTCCCATCACACACAGAGCTGCTCACATGTTATGAGAACACCATGATAGATTTCACTTGCCACTTAAAGGCTTCAGATTGGCAACATTTCAGACTGGAGGGCAACATTTACATAGATAAAGGTACGTGTAAGGGTTTTGTGGCTTTGCACTGGTTACTGGAGGTGCTTGGTACAAGATGTGTAGGCAAAAATCTGGATTAAAAGGAGGGACAAAAAAATTCCTCCTACCTAATTAACATAGCTTTTTGTCTAAGGAAGCACCAAACATCATGGCATTTCAGGAGTTATTGATGGCATTTGGGGAGGTTACTGGGGATTTCATGGTCCCTACAGCAGATGATAAAAGGGGAGGGGGAGGGAGAGCAGAGGGTCCAGGAAAACTTATTAAATTTTGGGCATCAAACTGGATTCAAGGAGAAGAGAATCACACCCCACAAGGGACTGGGACAAAAATCCTATGGGATTACTGGCTCAGCTGTGGCAAGCTAATAAGGTTATTCTGAAGCAGATGCAGTCGTTAATACAGTGGTGGCATGGGGATCTCCCGAGAGGGGTCAGAGCCATGATAACTCACGGTAGAGTAATGCACAATATATTTGTGGCCAGATCTTGTGATGGTAACTAAATGAACCTGTGTCAGTACTCTGTTGTTTAACCCACTTTGCTCTTAATCCCATTTCTGTGGTGAGGGATTTCCTCATGCCACCTAGTTGCTTGAAGACAGCCCTGGAAACATTTTAGGCAAGTTATAGGGCCATTAAACAGGAGATTCAAGTGGACTAAAAGTCACTTTTGCGGCACCTGCTACATAACAGCTCATGTTAATTCCAAATTTATAAAAATATGGCAATTTCTGTTATTTATGGGTGCAGAGCAGAGAGCTATAGGCAGTTCTTTGTGTGCTGTGGAATGGCCAGAGCAATGGAAGAAAGAGGTGGGTTTGACATGAAATGTGGCATTGCTCAAGCTTTTCACAGTATTTCTGGTACCAGCAAAGTAATTTGTGAAAAATGGCTAAAGACTGTTGGATTCTATCACAAAATCTACAAGCACCAAGCTTATTGGGGACCTGTGATAATGCTGCTCAGGGCCTGCACTCTGTTATGCTTAGTGCATGATGCATTCTTTATGGCCAGATACTGTGTAAAGGGAACAACTATTCACTTGCTAACTCTTGTTTCTGTCTAGTTGCAGTGGAAGTCAGTGCCAGCCACTAGATGATTACTGATGGCTTGTGTTTTACCAGTACTTCAATACCAAGTTCCCTCTACTGTGGAGCATACTCTCTGAATTAGATGAAAAAGTAAAAATTTCACTGAAGACCATGTTGAGAATGATGGGGAAATCAAAGCTAGAAAAGGGGAAGGAATTTGTAGGAAGGAGACCCACTTGAAATATAAAATTATTTTGAAAGACGGTGGGTGGCACTGGAAAGGTGCATGTTGAGGACAGAGACAGGCAGGGAAAGGCAGGGTAAGGGAAACCTATACAGGGGCAAAAATGGAACTGTGGGCATCCTGTGGGAAGAGGGAACCTGCAATCCTAAAAGGGAAAGAAAGTTTAGTAGACTAGACACATCCTCAATGAAGTAGTCTTTAAAAAGATTGGTAAAAAACAGGAGAACTCAAAGTGAAGCCACCTGTGACATTTAAACTGCCCTGTAGAAAAGCCACCCAAGACTGTTATCTGAGGAGAATAGTATGGTTGGATACTTCTGCTTGTCTTCCTTAAAAATTGGACGCAATAAAAAGATACACTGGACAGATGTAATACAATACATCATCAGAGTAACAGCCAGTTGCAAAAAGCTCAATATTCCAGGGCAAGCCTGGTAGCCAAGAAAGATACAAAAACTATTAATACAGAAGACAGCAAAAGCCCTTAACTACTCTGGAAAGGAAGATGATCCAGGAAGCAGAAAACAGAATCAGGAAACCCAAATTCTAGACTCTAAACTGGCCTGGATAATTCACTGTGTGATTTGTTTAGATAATTTTGGGTTTGACACCACAGGGAAGCTACCAGCCAAGTATCCAGGCTGCAACTTCCCAATGCACCATCCCCCTCTTTGGATGCCCTTAGCAGGCAGTTGGTGCCCATTAGCTCTCTACATTGCCAGCCATCCCTGTGCTCTAGGAGCATCCACAGGGAAAGACAGGGTAAACTCATACTTAGCACCCTGCAAATTTACACCCTCCAATCTTTTGCAGCAACCTCCCTATCTGGAAAAGCCTTTCTTCTTCCTGTTCTTGCAGCCCCCTTTTGTTAAATAAGAGTCCTCGGGGCCCTGTTGTGAGATTTAATTCATTTTTTTGCAACATGCTGAGATTCCAGGTGAGAAGTGCAGCAGCCAGTAATGCTGTTTACACCTCCAACTATGCCAAAGAGCAGGAAAGGCCAAACCCCAGTATGGACATTGATGTAATTCTTCACACGTAACCCGTGCAAGGCAATACCACACTTTGTGTACATGAGTGTGCGGTGTACAGGGGTGGAATCAAAAATCAGCTCCTATAAACCCCCTCTCTGGACACCATGGTGATTGTTACTGCATAATGGCAGATGATGCACATCAGAAGGATTTATCCAGATAAGGCAAAAATCTGCAGACGTTTTAATCAGTACCAAGATAGATCTTGTTTATATCAAGAACCTTTTTAATGCAGCATTGCTGGTTTGGTCCGACATCATCTCCTGCAGTGTGTGGAGACAGGCCAGGAGTATGAAGGCTACAGAGCAGAGCAGGAAGAAAGTCAACTGTGAAATTGGTAATTTTATGAGTTTCACGGGGGGTTTTGTTGTTAGACACAATGCATTCGGAACAGAGTGCCCGGGGTAATACCATCCACATAGTGTCCATTTGTCAGCTATAGGTAACGATATCTTTAACCTAGAGTTCTGGAGGTAAGTACAAAGGGAATCCGAAAGAAGGCTAAGGGTGGAGACGTGCCCATCACAGAAGGGTCATGAGGTATTACTGCTACATCTCTGAGTCTGGGGAACCCATCAGAAACCATGAGGCATGGTTTGTCCTTGAAGGGGGGATGGGAAAAGTTATCTCATTTTTCAGCAGCCCAGCAGAATCCCTTTCTCCCCAAAAGATGAGCAGGGAGGAGACCCTCACTGGTGTACCCGACAGTGCATATATTCTACAGGGTTGTGTCAAGATTGAACAGGAGGGCAGGAATGCAAAATCATGTGGGGCTGAACAGCATACAACATTTGCTCCTGTTCTCTCACAGAAAAATACCTGGCCCTGTTTCCCAGTTGTATTCATCTATTTCTTCAAAACCTTATCAGCTTTATGCTTGTTGTAAAAATTCCTTTGTATCTGAAACTTCAATAGTTAATATCAAGGACATGGGTTAAATGAGCAAATGCATTTGCAGCTTTCATTCCACCTGCAGTGTGCTTATTTGGTTTCAGATGCTGGGGTCAGACTTAAGGGGAAAAAAAAGAGAGAGAGAGAAAAGGAAAAATGAAAAAGGAGAAAACCGCACGGGTAGAGGATGTTAAGAAGGGCATCAGCCTAAAGGGTTAAGCAGAAAGTAAAAGAAGGATGGGAGTGAGCATAGCCATCGCTTTGTGTGAAAGACACAGTCTTTCCACCTCACAAACCTCTGTAGGATTCTGGGTCTGGATGGCAAGCTGTGGCTCCATGCGGGTTATGATTTACATTGAGTTTGGTTGCATATTTACTTGGTAGCACACAACAAAGACTGGGGAGGGAGGGGGAGTGAAGGGAGATCAGCACTGATCTGTCTGTAGTATCGCATCAGCCTAATTCAGAAACGAGCTGGGGTGGGTTAGGTTCATCTCCTTTGTTCCAGGACACACCCCAGGAGGATTTCTTCTCATCTGGGAGAAAACATACCTGTTGTGCTTCACTTCTCCTCATAAAAGGGAAACATTCAGGTCAAGGTGTGCTTACAAAGGGAGTGGGGAGCTGGAAATGCTGTCAGGCGTGTAAGTCTCGAAACCTGGGTCTCTCCCTTTCTCCCACTCTCACACTTGGGGACAACTGAATGCTGCTCCCAGCTTAAAACACTCTGGTCACAGATCAGGCCAAACTGGGTGTTAAAAGATTAGTTAAAACATCTCTAACCCCCACTCTTCCTGCTTTAAATGAATGTGATTAAATTATGTACAGCGCTTAATGTTGTACATAAAGATGTGGCCCCATCTCCTCTCGTTCTGTTGCTACTGTGGGAATTTGTTAATTCAGCTTTCCAAGGGCTATTGTGAGGATAGTCACAATGTATACACATGTTAAAGAGAATATATATTTTCCTGTGTTTTGCACAAAATCCTTGCACTGTATTAAAATATGTAAGCAAATTCTAGTGTTAAGATATTTCCACATTATGATTTATTCCATTATCATTTTTTCCATCTCAGAATGCAATTAATATGGTTGTGTGTTAAATGATTCAGTGAAAGTAAATCTTTTATATTCAGGTAAGCAATTCAGCCTTGTAAGGTTTTATGGGAATTAGATTTTTTGAAGTCTGTGTTGAGCATGCCCATAACTCTGACAGAGCCCTGCAGGCTCTTGTCTTCACCTTCAAATCATAAGACAGAGAAATCAAGCTCCCTCTGTGCTCTCAATTATACCAAAAAACACGGAGCAGAAGTCTTCAGTAATTCAATCCCTGTGGAAGCTTCTTCATACTGTTTGCACTGTTGGAACTGCTGACAGCAGCAATCCCACAATCCCTCCTGGTAGGCTGTCAAAGTTCCTCGTGCCGTGTGAGCGGCACTGCTCTGTCCCACCGCTCCTCCTCCAGAGACCTTTAAGCACATGCATGACTTTTGATGCTTGCTCGATACAGTGGCCAAGAGGCCAAAAAACATCACAAGGAGAGTTCTCATACTCTTACAAGGTGCTTTGTACTCAAACTAATAGGATCTGTGGCTACATGTGGGCCAGGGCTGGTGTAATTTAATCACAAGTACAGCTGCATAAACACTGTACTAAGGAATGTCTGCCTGCAATTGGATTCTTTCTTTGAAAGTGCACTGTAGAAAATTCCTGAGTGCCATTTTCCATATGGTTAATGAGGAAATGTATCATGGCCAGCTTTTAAAAGTAATTTGAATTTATGAGTTGCGGTGATTCTAACACATGTGCACAAGAAACACTGCATACCCAAGGCTCTTCCTTATCATGCAACACCATTTTGCAGTTTTCTGCCAAACAACACCAAAAAGAACCACTCTGTATTTTTAATTGGCTGAAATCCTCTGAAAGATTCTGCAGCCATCATTCCAGCCACCGCTCGACCCATCGAGTTCCAGCACAAACACACACACACAATTTGGAAAAAAATAAAACTGGGGTCGGGGGGAGGGGGAGGCAAGGGCACTAGCACAAAGCTATTCCAAGCACAACGCAAAAGCCCAGCCTGGTTAAAAGGACCTTTTAAAAAATAGCTAAAACCTTTTAAAAAATAGCTGAAATGTCCACTCCAAGCATTTGTGTGTGTGTGCAACATGTCAACACAACCTCTGTCACATTCCTGTTCCTGTCATTCACGCCACAAAACAAGCATATTCCCTCATTTTCTCAGGATATGAGCAGGGTCAGGGAACATGTTTCACAGCCAGGACTGCTGTCCACCCTGCCTGGCCAGGAAAACATCAGGGACAGACTCTGCATTATACCACTGCCAGTTAATGGTCTGAAAGGTGTGCGATTAAGGTTACTCCCAAATAAAGATCATCCGCCCAAGATCCAGAACAATGTGGCAGGTGGCTTTGGTACCCCTTGCACTCCCATCAGATGACAAGGCAGGAAAACAGGAGGTGGCTGGAGGAAAAAAGCAGACGTCTAGAAATCCTCAGCACTGTGCATTTTCAGCTCCTGTCACCATATGCAGCACACGAGAGTGAAAAGCACCTCTAGGCTACTCCAGCTCCTTGCAGGGGGTATGGCTCTGCACAGAGACATGATCAGGGGAGTGCAAAGGGGAGCTGCAGCCTGCCTCTGCCTCCCACCCCGACAGGCGTGCTCAGCAGCAGCGGCCGGCATCCAACCCAGTAAGCCTCTGTTGCAGAGAAGCAAAAATAAAAAAGCAGCTGAAAGCATTTGAAACTCATCAAACAAGCAGGCTTTGTGTTATTTTGTGCTACTGAAACGTGGCATATTTTTATTCTAATTCTACAGCCACGGCAGCTCCTATACATTTTGTATCCAGAAGAGCATTATAAAATACTAGTCACTCATGCCACAGAAATAAGAGCAGAGAGGTGATCTTCATTACCATTTCTGGTATTGATTGCTGCTCTCCCCTTCTACCAAGGAAATTAAAGATCACAAGCACACATATAAGGGACATTTTTCTTCCTGTGCATACAACAGCACAATGTTAGGTAATGATAGTTTTACTTTAGACCCTAATCACACCACATCTGTGGTGCCTTTCTAACACTGGGGGTGGGAGAAAGAGGGAAGAGGAGACAATTGGTGTAACAGAGAGTACACCTGATCACCTCCACTTTCAATTACTGTAAGAAGGCCCCCCTTCCAAGACAAATCGTAAATGTAATTAATCCACCACATCCATTTCCTACCAACCAAATCTTGGTTTGTGACTTAGTTAATATAATTGCCTCATAAAAACTTGCGTGCTGCTAAATACATGTTTGGATACAAGCAGGCAATTCAGCACAGCACTCATGTACACTAATCCCCACTTTTTCTTCCCCTACCCTAAGATACACAGACATACAGACTAGTCAGACTTCTACCAAATTTGCTAAACAACAGTAACCTGTATTGGTCATCCCACTGAATGTCTCCTACAAAGAATCACCTCATTCAGTGATCTTCTTTGACCCCTTTTCCTGCCTCCCCATCCCAATCTTGTTTAAAAAATCCCAATCTTCATATGCAAGTGAAGACTGCTCATGAAAATGCTGTTCTGCAAGTGGAACTTGTAAGACTGCAATTCATTTAAGTGAAAGGTTTTAGATCCCAAATTCAACCTCCTCTATGAAAATAAAACAAAAGGATGTGCCATTTCTCTTGGGATGTGTTGCAGTTTCAGTCCAGCCAAATATTGCCAACAGTCCTGGAAGATATTCCTTTCAGTAAAACTCACATTATGTACCTAGTAGATATCATTTATTTAAACTTTCAAGGGAAATGGCAATAATGGATTGAATCACAGTGGATCGGTAAAAGAAACTAATTCAAAGCATAAAAAAGCAAACCTTTCCCTAAAACCAGAGGACATGAATGAATAAAACAAATAAAATTTCTGCTAAAATAATTTATATTTTAAACC